>CAUYQG010064792.1:0-20464 GCA_963574415.1 Tarsius wallacei | reverse complement strand
GCTAATAATAATAAAAGCTAATATTTTAATTGTTATTGTTTATGATACCTGCAATAGTCTATCTTTGTTTTTGTCTATGTGAGTAGGGGTCAACAGATATTGAATCAGGAAGTAAAGTTTTCATTTCTAAAATATCGTGATTCCATTATTTTATTTATTTTTATTTGAGACAGGGCCTAACTCTGCCACGCAAGATAGAGTACAGTGGCACAATCATGGCTCACCACAGCCTCGAACTCCTGGGCTTAGGTGATCCTCCTTCCTCTGTCTCCCAAGTATCTGAGACACAGGCGTGCACCATCACACCCAGTGAATTTTCCTGCTTTCTTGTAGAGATGAGGTCTCGCTTTTTTGCCTATGCTGTTCTTGAACTTCTGGCCTCAAGCAATCCTCCTACCTCAGCTCAGTCTCCCAAAGTGGTGGGAATACAGGAGTGAGTCACTGCATCTGGCTTGATTCTATAATTTTAAGATCACAAATGGCTTTACCAAAAGTTATCCTTTTGACAGTTTCACCAAAAAACTTATCCGCTGAAACTGATTTTTATGCTGTTAGAACCAGTACTTTGAGAAGGTGAGGTGAGAGAATTGATTGAGGCCAGGAGTCTGAGACCAGCTGGGGCAACAAAGTGAGACTCCTTCTCAAAAATAAAAAAAAAAATTATAAAAAAATTATATATATATATATATATATATATATTTAAATTAGCTGGGCATAGTACCATGCACTTGTAGTCTCAGCTACTTGGGAAGATTGCTTGATTGCTTGAGCCCAGGAGTTTGAGGCTGCAGTGAACCATGATGGCGGCATTGCACTCCAGCCCATCAACAGAGTGAGACCCTGTCTCCAAAAGAAGAAGAAGAAGAAGGAGGCCAAGGAGAAGGAGAAGGAAGAGGAGGAGGAAGAGGAGGAGGAGGAGGCAGCCATCTTCTTATATACATATTTAATTTATTCTATCCTAGGGCACTTATTTGATTAATCATTTGAAATGAAGTACGATTATGCTTTTTCACTTTCGCAGAGTAGCCAGGCAGGTGAAGGAGGAAGAGAGGACATGATCCATGGAAAGCATGCCCATGTTTCCAATTGGACTTGGTGAATTGGGCCGCCCTTCTGCAGTTGGGGGCGTAGCAGTAGCCCAGTTTCTCATTCCTAGTAGGACACTAGGTTTTGCAGGCAATGAGGCACTAGAAAAGATGAGCAAGAAAAAATGGGATAAGGGAGGGTCTACAAAATAGTCATCCCAGTTTACTTTTGCTTTTTTCTACCTTTCTACTCTTTTCTATACTGCTGTAATGGAAACAGAATCTGCTAAGTTAAATGGCAGATTGCACGCACTGTCATGTGTCATTTCTCTCATGACTCTGGCAGTTACACATTTATGCTCTGGAATTTGGGAATTACACTTTGATGTTGGGGTAGGGTGTTATATTGGTTTGCTAGAGGTGCCATAACAAAATTCCAAAGACTGTGCGCCTTAAACAGCAGAAACTTATTTTCTCACAATTCTGGGGGCTGGAAGGCTGAAATGAAGATTTCTTCTGAGGCCTCTTTTCTTGGCTTGTAGGGGACTGTCTTCTCCCTTTTCTCTGTGCAAGTCTGTGTCCTAATCTCCTATTTTTATGAGAAAACCAGTCATATTGCATTAGGGCCTACGCTGATGACCTCATTTTAACTTAAAAGACTTTGTCTTTAAATATAGTCACATTTGGAGATACTGAAGATTAAGACTTCAACATATGAATCTGGTGAGAACACAATTCAGCACATAACAAGTGTGTTTCCCTTTAGGGTCCCCAACACAACTAGAATATTTACCTTAAATATGAGACAATAGGAGTCAGCGCTTGTATTTCCGTATTTGTTCCCTTGGTCTGCCCATAAGCGTTCTTAGAGGGAGTCCAACTGATAGGTCATA
Source organism: Tarsius wallacei (assembly GCA_963574415.1). NCBI lineage: Eukaryota > Metazoa > Chordata > Mammalia > Primates > Tarsiidae > Tarsius > Tarsius wallacei. The sequence goes on along the minus strand of CAUYQG010064792.1, from coordinate 18,546 downwards.
ATGCCCTTCAGAAGTATCTTTCACACAACTAGTTTGTGGCAGCCTACAGTTCAAACCCAGACAATATGACTCTACGAGGAGTTTAACAGTATTTCACAGTATATAGCAGGCTATCCAACAGACTATGATATTGGTCACACACCCTGCCATGTTAAAACCACTTTCTTCGACTTGGACAAGTTCCTAATGCTAGGAAATAATCACTGGACTAGGAATCAAGTGATTTGGGTTTTGTCCAAACTGCTACTATCCTGCTCTTGGGCAAGTCTTTTTCCCATCTGGGTCTGATTTTCTCACCTAGGAAATAATGAGCTTTATGATTTCTAAGGTCAGCTAAGTGTGAGTTGCCCTAGTAAATGCAAATGTGTTTTCATAGGTTAGGAAAAAACCTACAAAATATTTTCTAGAAATTGAGAGTTTTAAGAATTGGCCATTTTATAAAATACTTTCATTATGAAAGTTAAAATATTAGATAATCTTATGGAAGGATTCAGGACCATTTTGCTGTTTTCCGGAATTAAACGTGTAGTTATTATTTTATTTTTTACTTTATTCACCACTATACAAACGAGGATGAACGTGTAATCTTAATCTTCTTAATTTAACAGACATTTGCTAGGAGTCAGTTCTATGCTGAGCACTGTAAGTAGGATGTGGGAATTCAGAGGTAAATAAGTTCTGGTCCCCTGCTCCCAAGGAGCTCACAGTTAATCTGTTTTTGTCATTGGGCATTGGGAACCTTGGCTAATGTCAAAGGTATTTATGTTGGAGATTTGGGCTTTAATTCTTGGCTGTCATTTACTGCCTAAAGAGCTCCAGGCTGGTAGACATCACTGACATGACTTTATTGCTCCCATGAGTGAAAATTGTATCCTTCAACCTGCATGAGTGTAAGAGTAGTGATTTCAGTGTGGCCAATATTTAAAAAGCCAGAAATCAAGATTGTAGGTAATCCCTAGAGGATTATATTTTAGGATAGAAAGACAAGGAGTTGCATGAAACAGGAAATGCCAAGAAAAGGTATATAGCAAGCATCTCCAACCCACAGGCCACAGACCAGTAACAGTCCGTGGCTTGTTAGGAACTGGGCCACACAGCAGGAGGTGGGTGGTAGGCCAACCAGTAAAGCGTCATCTGTATTTGCAGCTGCTCCCAATCACACACATTACTGCCTGAACTCTGTCTTCTGTCAGATCAGTGGCGGTATTAGATTCTCATAGGAGTGTGAACCCTATTGTGAACTGTGCAAGTGTGGGATCTAGGTTGTGTGTTCTTTATGAGAATCTAATGCCTGATGATCTGAGATGGAGCTGAGGTGGTAATGCTAAGGCTGGGGAGGAGCTGCAAATACAGATTAACATTAGCAGTGAGATTAAACTGCACAGAAACCATAATAAATCAGTAGCTTGCAGACTCATATCATAACCCTATCGGTGAGTGGCAAATGAGCTGATGTACTTCAATTGCACAGCTGCATCTGGTGGCAGGCTTTAAGTCAGAATCCAACACTTATTTTAGTGTATGTATGGCCCACCCATTATTTTATTTACCACTTCCATCCACACTTCTTTTTTTTATGGCAAGTTGTATAATTATTTCATTATATATTGCAATGTAATAATAGAAATAAAGTGCACAATAAATGTTAGGAGCTTGAATCCTCCCCAACCATCCCCCTCCCTGGTCTGTGGAAAAATTATCTTTCTCGAAATCAGTCCCTGATGCCAAAAAGGTTGGGGACCACTGGCTTACAGCTTCATTGAGACAAAGATCTTTGACCAGAATCTCTTGATTCCTAGTCCAGTGATTATTTCTCAGCACTAAGGATTTGCTTAATATGGTGGGGTACATGACCAATGTCAATAGAAGAAAAGAAGAAGAAAAAAGAAAATGTATAAAGTGATAACTCATATAATTCTGCAAAAGTAATATAAAGAAAGTCAGAAAAAAAGATTCTGCTTCCGTGTTAAAAAAGATTATGCAATATCATATATGGTACCTAAATTAGAATGGCCAAAAGTAGCCAATCAGTGAAGATAAGATTCATTTCTTTCTCATCCTCAGGACTCTGCACGTGTGTGTGTGTGTGTGTGTGTGTGTGTGTGTGTGTGTGTACCAGGAAGCTAACCTGGGTAAATTATCTGGGTCAGATGGAAGGGAGTAGTATTCTAAATAAGAATTCAGTCTTTTCTAAAGGCCATGATGGCTACTTGGATCCAGCTGACTGTTGCCATGAAGAAAATTTTTAAAATGCTGGCAACCAATTTAAGGTATTCTTTTTAAAAAATACAGTGTGATTCAAACAAAGTATGTCTTGGTGACTGATGTGCAATTTCTGTTCTAGAACATCTTCCAGATCTTATGGTTTATATTAATGATCTGAAGCAACAGGCCATTTATTTTAATTATTTATAACTATTTATTAAAAGTATTTGTGTCCTACTCTTCACTTTTTAAAAATCAAAAATAATTTTTCAAGATAAGTTTCTTTTCTAACAAAGAAACTCCAGACAGACCCAGAGAAGGCAAAGACCCTTGCGCCCCCACTCTCAGCCCCGCTTTTGGCTTCCTAAGCAAACTATGCAATCTACTTAAGATGCGATATTCATGTAAGTCTTTCAATATATACCTGAATCCAGTCAGGCAACCCTGGATTTTCACAGGCAATTCTGTTCTATTTGCTTTCAAATGTTTATCTCTCAGTATTCCACTCGGAAAATGTCTACAATGAGTGGAGAGCTGCGGTGGAGTTGGACATATGCAAGGATATCCTCTGTTCTGAATATTCCCTAAATATTCATGGGGGAAAATAGCCACTTTAATAATAAATTATTCAAATGTGCATTCATTCTTGAAACATTTTAAGGATGTTTACATTGAAACCAGATGCCCACTCCACAGACAGCCCCCATCTCTGTTGATTTTACAGCTCTACTGCTCACTTCAGTTTTCTCAGTAGGGCCTTTGTTTCACTCACAAGTAAAAAGAATGTTTCTTTTGTTTGCTTTTCTTTGCCATCAGTGCTGGCCAACCTCTGGAGGGAACTCCAGCCATGCTGCGATTTGGCTTGCATCCCTTGCATTTCACTCCTGAAAGTCACATGCACCCATGATGGTAAATCGTTTCTGAGACCGCATGTGCTTCGGCTTTTCTTAGTTCCTTTTTCCCTCTGCGTGGCTGGAATTTTGCAGCAGTTCTAGTAACAGTTGAATAATGCTCCCAAATAGAGAAATTGAGTCCATTCAAGAGATCCATCCCAGAGAGTAAGACGAAGCTAGGGTTTCTAGGGAATTTCTGGTCTTTCAAAAATGTCATCTGAACCCAAAGCTTTTCTTTCTAAGCTGAGCTGCATCTATAGCCAAGGAAAGAGCTGGAAGACTTATGTGTTCAAATGCCTGCAGCTATTGGCCTGAGGGAGGATGAGGAGAATACTTATTTCTAATGGTGCCTATTAGAGGTTGACAGTTCAAAGTATAGCAAGAACCACCTAAGAAAAAGTAAAAGGTGCTGCATAATGAACATTTGTATACCAAACCCTGAATTATACCCCACATCTTTAAAACAGAAAATTTTTTAAAAGAAAAAAAAAATGAAGATAATTAAGCAACGCTTTTCTTTTTTTTAATTATAAAGTTTTTTTAAAATTTTATTTTAAAGATGTAGAATACAATTCAGGATTAGGTATACAAGTAGTCATCATACAGGTAAAGTTGGGCCTCCCCTTGGTCCCCACTTTGCCTGGTTTGAGACAGGTACTCTTACGGATGTTGTGTTCCCCACCACCTTCACCCTGGTAGTATCCTGCCACTGTTAATCCCTTTCTTATAGTATTGTGACAAATGTTCAGAGTCTGCTTATGAGTGAGAACATGTGGTACGCTGTTTTTTGTTTCCATGATAGATCGTTGAGTATGATAGACTCTAAATACATCCAAGTTGCTGCGAGGTCCATATGTTTGTCTTTCTTTATGGCTGTGTAATATTCCGTTGTGTATATGTACCACATTTTTTTAGCCAGTCCAGTTTTGATGGGCAGCACGGTTGGTTCCAGGTTTTTGCTATTGTGAATAGTGCTGCCATAAACATGTGTGTGCAGGTATCTTTTTTGTAGAATGATTTTAGTTCCTCCAGATATACTTCCAGTAGGAGGACTGTTGGGTCATATGGGAGGTCAATGTCTAGTTCTTTTCGAAATCGTAACACTGTTTTCCAAAGAAGCAATCCTTTTCTACTCACACTTTTATTTGGCCTATATTCATTCATTTAACCAATAAATATTTATTGAGCACCTAATATGTATGGCCAGGCTCTATGCTAAGTGCTGTGAGTATAGTAGTGCATATCTCCTGGTAGGGGTGATAGAAGATTCCAGAAAAGTTTGGCAAATAATATGGAGAGAAACACATAGGAAAATGGGAGACCGGAGAAAGGCACTCAATGTAGACTAGTTAGAATGAAGGTAGAATGCTAGAAGATTTCTGGAAGGAGATGGAATTCAAAGTGACCATGAGTCAGAATATGCAAGAGCACAGCATCTCAGAACTTTCACGTTCATAACCATCACCTAGGGATCTTGTTATACTGACAATTCTCACTCGGGAGGTCTGCGGGGGGGGGACCTGAGGTTCTGCATAGCAAAGGAGCTCTATGTGATGCAACACTACTTGGAGTAGCAAGGAACTAAATGATGACTTGGTGTGGGAGGGGGGAAAGGGTGATTGAAGAAAATGTTTCAGGTAGAAGGAATGGTATGTTGAAAACCTGGAGGTGTAGGAGTCCATGGAACATTTGGAAAATTGCAAATAATTCAGAATGGGGGAAGCCTAATGGTAAGAGAGGCAGAGATGAAGCTAGAAGCAGCATTCAGATCATGAAGGGCCTTGAAGGTGGTGCTGAAGATGTGGGACTTTTTCCTGAAAGCAAGAGAAAACCACTGAAGAGTTTTAAGCAAAGGAGTGATAAGAACCACTTTATTTTAGAAGGATCACTCTGATTGCAATGTGATGGATGGGCTGGGGCCAGGGACACGTTAGAGCCAGAAGACTAGTGGTGAGGCAATTGTTTTAATCCAGTTGAGAAAAGATAAGGTCCTGAACCTGAATGATGCCAGTGGGTAGAGAGAAAAAGCAACCAGCTTTGAAGGATTGTAGAGACTGACACACAAGCAGTGCTAGATGATCAAGAAAGCTCAAGAACTGCCTGTTTTCTGGCTGCAGATGAGGTTTACTCATTCTCCACATTGACCCCTGGGCATAGTTCTCTGCCTCCACAAGGTAATGGCTGATAAACCAAGATGCCACTAGATTCAGTATTTACACCCATGACTCCTTGGTTCAAAGCCCATGTTCACTTTACTATACCTCACTGCTTCTTGGATTTAACTCAAGGTCACAGAAGAGAAATGAGGAAGTCCCCATCCAAACTGAGCCTCAGCGATTCCACTGCTGAGAGCTGAAGCCCCAGGGAGAGGGCAAGGCTTCAGAGTACTAGGGTGGCTGGGATGCTTTGTGGTTGTTTCCCAAACCATTCTGGCTCTGTTCAAACCAATGGGAGAGGGGGAAAGAGAGGGTACTTTCTACCTCAGTTTATCTTCTTCCTTTCCCTCTTTCCAAAAGCATACTTTCAGAAAACAGTTGAAAATCTGTCAAGCTGTGCCCTTTTTTTCGGACGCAGCTTGTGACAAAACAGGCATTCCTGCCTCTTTGGGTTTCTCTGAGTATTGGAAGGTGTTTGTATTTGATGATCTGTCTGCAGTCAGCCATGTCTGCAGTTTCTGAGCTGTTTCCAACCATTTCGTGTGAGTACTGTTTGGTTTCATTTTGGATGCTTTTCTGTATATCATGGGGAATTTGATCAGTATACCCCAGAGTCATTTAAACTTAACCCATCAAGGCATTTAGAGATTATATCCATTGTTCATTAAATGACAAAAGAATTGACTATTTATTAAAAGCAACTGAGCCCTACTCTTTACTTTTTAAAAATCAAAAATTTTTTTTTCTTATTTCAAAAGTGATACAAGCTTTTTTCTTGTTTGGATATTTTGAAAAAAAAAAAAAGAAAAAGAAAAGGCTAAAGAAAAAAAACCCAGCAATCATAATTTCACCACCTCAGTGTAACCACTATCAACATCTTGGCATGAGACCTTCCCATGTTTTAAATTGATGTGTCTATATACAACTTTTCAGCGATTGTACACTACACATTGTTTCCTCAAGATTCTTGAAGCCAGGAGTTTCAGACCAGCCTGAGCAGCAACCTGGCTCTATTACAACCCAGCTTCTGATCTAGCCTCTGAGCCTGTTTCCTCCTGTGAAATGAGAGGGTGGTCTCTACACGCGCCACCCTATACAGTAGGCACTTGTGAGTCACACTTCACTATGAAATGTGCCTCGTTCATATAAAATACACACTAGAGTCGGGCTCAGTGACTCAGCCTGTAATCCCGTGACTTGGGAAGCTGAGGTGAGTGGATTGCCTGTGCCCGCGGGTTTGAGACCCGCCTGGGCAACTTAGCCAGACCTCATCTCTACATTAAATCAAAAATCAACCGGGCGTAGTAGCTCGTGTCTGTAGTTCCAGCTACTTGGAAGGCTAGGCGGAAGGATCGCCAGAGCCCAGCAGGTCGAGGCTGCGGTGGCCGGGAGCGGGTGACAGAGTGAGACTCCAACTCAAAAAAAAAAAAAAAAAAAAATACACACTAGATTTGAAAAACAAAAAAGTCAACTATGAATAAATTTAATTGATTACCTTTTGAAACAATATTCTATATACTAAACATTTTCCCTTGATTTTTCTTTTTAAATTAGGTTTTACTGGGGTGTTAATTACAAAACACATGGCATGAAAGTTAAAGCAGAGAGGGTATGTTCTAAGGGAAGGGTTCTCAATCCCTAGGGCCACAGACTGGTACAGTCCGTGGCCTGCTAGGAACTGGGACACACAACAGGTAAGCTGCAGTGCTCCACCTTCTGTCAGATCAACAGGGGCATTAGATTCTCATAGGAGCGTGAACCCTATTGTGAACTGTGCATGGGAGGGATCTAGTTTGCTTGCTCCTTATGAGAATTTAATGCCTGATAATCTCTACCCTTCCTCTTGGACGTCCTCCCCGCACCACCCCACCCCCCCATCTGTGGAAAAATTGTCTTCCATGAAACCAGTCCCTGATGCCAAAAATGTTGGGGACTGCTGTGCTAAGGTATACAAAGTGAACTGGAGTCTTATTTACAAAATTAAGTCCAGTTAAGCTACTTCTCTAAGACCACATTAGTTAGGGACAAAGCAAGACCGCAATCCAGGTCTTATTTTAAGTCCAGTGTTTTGTTTACAGTGAATTCTGCAACAGAGTCCAGAATCTGAGAACTGAAAGTAATTTTAGAAATCATCAAGTTCAACCCTTTTCATTCCCTCTTTTCTTTTATGACTTTTTTTTCTTATTGTGGTAAGAACACATAAGATCTACCCTCTTCACAGGTTGTTAAGTATAGTGTACAGTACAATTAACTATAGTTGCTATGCTGTATAACAGACCTCTAGAATTTACTCATCTTGCATTTTGTCATTGACTACCTCCTTCCCGCCTGTCTTAGTCTGTTTAGGCTGCTATGACAAATTACCAAAGAATGAGTGGCTTCACCAATAGAAATGTATTTCTCATAATATGGAGACTGGAGAAGTCCTAAATCAGGCTGCCAGCTTGGGCAGGTTCTGGTGCGGGTCCTCTTCCTAGTTAATGGAGGGCCATCCTCTTGCTGTGTTCTTCCATGACTGAGAGGAGTGAGAGAGGAGACAAGCTCACTGGTGTCTCCTCTTACAAGGGCACCAATTTTAACATGAAGGCTCCACCTTCATGACCTAATTACTCCCCAAAGGTCTCACCTCCAAATACTATGGGGGATTAGGGTTTCCACATGTGAATTCTGGGAGGATACAAACATTTAGTCCATAGCACCATCCTAATAAATGGCACCACCATTCAACCAGGTGCTCTGACTCTAAACCTAAATATCATAGCTGACTCTTGCTCCTCTCACCCCATAGTCTGTGCACAAGTAAGTCCTGCTGGTTGTTCTGCCAACATTAACAGGCCCTTAGCACCCCACCTCTGCTACCCGAGTCTAAGCCAGCATCGCCTCTAAGCTGCACAAATCCATTGACCTTCTAACTGGTCTCCCTGCTTCCTCTTTTACTTACCAGTCCCCACTCCCACACACACAGCAGGCAGGAATTTCTTTAAAACATGAACCAGATGATGTCACTTCCCTGTTCAAACTCCTCCAAAGACTTCTCATCTAAATAAAATCCAGACTTTTTATCACGACCCACAAGCTCTTTATAATTGACCCTGCCAATTTCTCTTCCGTCACCTCCCACCACTCTCTCTTCATTTGTGTTGCTTTGGCCACAGTGACTTCCAACTCTTCCTCTAACACGTTCAGCTACTTCCCATCCCATGCCATTGGTCTCACTGCTTCCTCTGCCTGAAAGCTCTCCCCCCAGATCTTTGCATGGCTCACCACCTCACACCATGCAGGCCTCTGCTCAAATGACACTTTATCACTTAAGGATAAGGATGCCTTCTCAAACAACCCTGCTGATAATAGCCCCCAGCCCGCACCTCCACCCCGCCGTATCCCTTTACCCTGCTTATGTTTTTTGTAAAGATAGTCATGGTACATAGCATAAAGATACCTCATGGCTACCTGATTATTCATTTATTTACTTAGCACAAGCAAAGAGAGTCTCACTAAAATGTAAACTTCATGAAGACTTCAAAACCCCTGGAACAGTGTTTTTGCTTTTGCACACAGTTATCGTCAATAAATGAAAAATGGCAATGCAATCTTTCACCACGGGAATGTACCATGATGAGCATTCAAATTGACTTTGATTTTGCATCACTACAGATGATGTGCTCTCTAGCTTTCTCTCTCTCTCTCTCTCTCTCTCTCTCTCTCTCTCTCACTGGTTGACTGAGTTTTCACCACTGTAGATGAAGCTCGCTTCCTTCCTTCCTTCCTTCCTTCCTTCCTTCCTTCCTTCTCTCCTTCCTTCTTCCTTCTTCCCTCCCTCCCTCTCTCTCTTTCTCTCTCTCTCGCTGTCTTTCATTAGTCATGGTTTCACTGTCACCCAGGCTGATCACATCCAGTGTATGATCACAGCTCACCACAGCCTCAACCTCCTGGGCTCAAGCCATTCTTCTACCTCAGCCTTCTGATAGCTGAGACTACAGGTGCGGCTAATTTTTTTATTTTTTTATAGAGTCGAGGTCTTGCTATGTTGCCGAGGTTGGTCTCAGACTCCCGGGCTAAAGCAATCCTCCTGCTGTGGCCTCCCAAAGTGCCAGGATTACAGGCATGAGCCACTGCACCCAACCCAGATGATGCTTTAATGAACCTCCTTATACATAAAATCCTGGTCCATCTCTCATTATTTTCATTAACTATATTCCTGGAGACAGAATCACCTAAACTGATGGGTATATATTGTTATAACACTTTTGATTAACACATCCAATGGCTCTCCAGAAAACTTGCACCAATTTATATACACACTCAGATCAACAGTGTATAAGTATGTTCCTGAAACTTTCACTAATGCTGAGTGTGATCACTTTTGAAGTTTTGTCCACTTTGATAGTCAAAATTACAGCATCACCTTTTGTGTTTCCTTGAATACCTGTGAAAGAAACATTTCCCTCTTGTTTGTTCACCGTATGTATTTATTTGTATATAAATCTGATTTTTGTTTTTTGGTTTTGTTTTTAAGTCAAAGTTTCACTCTGTCAGGCTAAAGTGCAGTGGCACAATCACAACTTGCCGTAGGCTCTACCTTCTGAGCTCTGGTGATCCTTCCGCCTCAGCCTCTGAAGTAGCTGGGACCACAGGTACACAAGACCACACCCAGCTAATTTTGTGATTTTTTTGTGAAAACAAGGTCTTTCTATGTTGCCCAGGCTGGTCTCAAATTCCTGAATTCAAGCCATCCTCCTGCTTCAGGCTGCCAAAGTGCTGTGATTACAGGCATGAGCCACCATGCCTGGCTTATTTTTATGTGAATTTGTGATTGGACCCCTTTTCCACTATTAAGCTTTATCTTTTTTCTTATTAATTCATAAGGACTTGAACGGTTGATCTGTTACATACAGACATTAAAGATACATTTTCCTAATTTGTCACTTACCTTTTAATTTTAATTGTAATACTGTTTATTTTACAGACATTTTGGCTGGTTTTTGGCCAATTTTGTCAGTTTGTTCTTCTAAAATATATCCTGCTCTTTTTATACCCAGAAAGTCACTTTCCATCCTGAAATTAGATGTTTACTTTGTATGCTTAACTCTTTAATTTACATAGAATTTATCTGAGTGTCAGTTGTGGGATACAGATTCTAACTGTAATTAATTTTTTCCCCAAATTAACCAGATATTCTACATACTTTACTGGATGTCTCATCACTTTGCCACTAATTGGAGTTTCAACATTTATTATATACTAATTGCCTTGCATCATTTGAGATTGTTTCAGATATGGTTTGTTTTTCTTTGTAATTTTGAGTATCTTTAAGTATAATTTTTTATTGATACATAATATTTATACATATTTGTGAAGTATTTGTGATATTTTGTTACATGCATACAATGTATAATGATCAAATCAGGGTACAGAAAGTCCCCAACATATGAACGAGTTCTGTTCAGAAATTGCATCTATAAGCCAAATTTATTTTAACTCCAACAAAGTTAGCCTAGATACCCAACTAACACAATCGACTATAAAGTACTGTATGTATTTAACAGGCTATACTGACACCTGGTGAAGATAAATAATACATAAAAAAGCAAATGCGCACTGTTAAAGTTTGTAACTTGAAGGTTTGTATGTAGGGGACTTACTGTATTTAGGGTATCTACCACCTTGAGCATTTATCATTTTGATGTGTTGAGAACATTTCAAGTCCTCTCTTCTAGCTAAATATACAACACATTGTTAACTATAATGCCCCAACTAGGCTATTAGAACTTATTCCTTCTACCTATATGTTTGTACCCATTAACCAAACTTTCCTTATCCTCCACCACATACACCTACATCCCAACCTTTGGTAATTATCATTCTACTTTCTAAATCCATGAGATTAACTTTTTTAGCTTCTACATAAAACATGTGAGAACGTGTGATATTTGTCTTTCTGTGTCTGGCTTACTTCATTTAACATCATAATTTCTAGTTCTATCAATGTTGCTACACATTAACATTCAAGGGCAAAGAATACTTTATAAGGATCCCACACTGCATATTTTTCCTTCATAAGAAATGCATGGTTTAAAATATAATAACCTTGTTTGAAATAAAAGGCTTTGATGCCTAGTGCCTTTACCATATATGAAGTAACCATTGGTTTCCACCACTATCATTATCTTATGGTCACAAAGGTTTTATTTTATTTTATTTTTTGTGAAAATCTAAAGACAGAAAGAGAGTCAGATATGCCCTATACAGAAGTTCAAGCTGTGTACTGCTCAACATCAAGGAGTGTCTACCACACAGCAAGTTATATAAATGGTACCTTTGAGTGTTGTAGTCCACTGTCTGTAGTATGAAGTCCACAGTGTGTAGTGACCCTGAAGAGAAGAATCCCTGTTCATGTCCCACACTCAGCTCTCAAGAAAGTTCTTCTAGAGTTCAATAGGTCTTCAAACCAACTTCATCATTTTGCAGAAGAGCGTGCCAAGGTTCACAAAATAGGAATGGACTTGTCTAGTCACAAAGCTCAGTGGTAGAACATGGAATAAACCCCAAATTTCTCTTCTTTTTCCCCTTGATATCTATTCCATTTTTTATTTTAAAATTGCAATTTTTTTTGAGTAGGTAATATATTCACATGGCTCAAAATTCAAAAGGCACAAAAGATTACATACCCACAAAAAGTGTTCCATGCATTCTAGCCCCTCTATCCCTTGGATATTCCCCATAAACAAGCCCTAATACCAGTTGCTGACATATCTTTCCAGAGATAGTCCAAGTATATACAAGTAAATACATACCTACATTCTCCAGTCACTCCCCTTTTTAACCTAATTGCTAACATACTGCACACTCTTCTGCATATTGACTTTTGATTTCCAATATATCTTGACGATTGTTCCTTACCAGTACATGAAGTTTCTCGCCCTCTCTTACAGTGAAGTAGTGTTCTGTTGTATGATATACAACTCGTTTAAGGCTCTCAAGGGACATTCATTTGCTTTTACAAGCAGTACTACTGTGAATATTGTTGTACACACATGGGTAATCTGTAGGTAAATCTTACTGTGGAAGTAAGAGTGCTGGGTCAGAGTGCATTTGCAATCTCAATAGACATTGCCAAATGGTTCTCTCCATGAATGTTGCTCCAGCAAGAGCTGATTTTCCTACCTTCATTAACACTGTGTTAACAAACTTGGTAAACTTTGCCAGCCCAACACATACAGCAAATTTTGTGTGTGTATCAATGAAAAAATAATGTATGGTTATCATCATTTACAGTGGGATTGGACATTTTCTCATAGTCCTACTCAGATGGGCAAAGAAGTGGTAGCTTCTTGATTTCTGTAAGTGACCTATCATCCACTGTGTACATTTGACATTTAATGATGCCAGCTTCTCCCAGTTTTATCGTATATTCTCATTTAAATATATATGAAGATAAAGTCAAAAGGTGGGAATCAGATTCTGTTCTTCCCCTACTCTTTCCTACAGTTTGAGTCTCATGCTGGCTCTTTGTTTTTAATTGACACATAATAATTGTGCATATTTATGGTTGTGCAATATGAGATAGGGTGGTTTTCATTTGCCTTCCTGTCATGAATGAGTTTAAGCATCTTCCTGTGTTTAAAGGTTATTGGTACTTTCTGTTCTGTGAATTGTCTATTCCTTTCTTTTGCTCATTTTTAAAAAACTGGACTGATGGTCTTTTTTTTCCTTATGGATTCCTAGAAAGTGGAGTAACTCTTTCACTAATTATATTGAAGTTGAACATGTTTTCATATATATATATATTTTTTTTTTTAGTGGAGTCTCACTCTGTCGCCCAGACTGGAGTGCAGTGGTCGCTCCCGGCCACCGCAGCCTTGACCTGCTGGGCTCCGGCGATCCTTCCGCCTCAGCCTTCCAAGTAGCTGGAACTACAGGCGCGTGCTACCACGCCCGGCTGATTTTTTGATTTATTATAGAGATGAGGTCTCGCTTGCCCAGGCGGGTCTCGAACCCGCGGGCTCAGGCAATCCACTCACCTCAGCCTCCCAAAGGCGCGGGATTACAGGCTGAGCCACCAAGCCCGGCACAAGAGCTCTTAAATACAGTGACTAAGTACATGCAGGAGAACTAATTGAAAGGGAATTTCTTAAGTCAAGACTCTGGACAGACCTGAGTTCCAGTACTTACTTTCTCTGACATGCTGTCCAACTGCAGATGGGACACCTCTCTGACCTTCAGTCTCCTCATTTGTAAAATAGGCTATTATTAATACCTACCTCATAGGATTGGTGGGAGGTCTAGGTGATTCAGCTACCTGATTCAGGTAAAGCACTTAGCCTGGTAACTATCACACAGTAAGTGCTCAATAATAGGTGATGATGGTGACATAAGTCTGACACAAGAAAAGTATAGATGCTAAATGCTAATTACATAGGGCCACTGACTTCCCAATTTCAGTAATCTCTGTCTCTGATTTTCAGTTTTTTTCTTATAATCTGTCAGCACACCACACTCCTTCAGGCTTTAATTTTATGTGCCCTCGTGGTTTTGCTTTTATAAAGCAAAGTATGTAGCTTTCCTGAGGCTGCTATTAAAAAAAAAATTACCACAAGTTGGTGGCATACAACACAGAAATTTATGCTCTCACAGTTATGGAGACCAAAGTCTGAAAGCAAAGTGTTCTCAGGGCTGTGTTCCCTCTAAAGTCTCTATTCCTTGCCTCTTCCAGCTTCTGGTGGTTGTCAGCATTCCTTGACTTATAGTTATATCACTCAATTGCTACCTAGTCACCATAACACCCTCTCTTCTGTATCTATTTTCTCCTCTTTTTGCCTTGTGTAAAAACACTTGCCATCCCCTAGATAATTCAGGTTGCCTCCTTATCTCAAAATCCTTAACTATGTTATGTTTTCAAAGTTAACATTCACAATTCTGGGTGAACTGGGTATGGAGGTTCACATCTGTAAACCCAGCACTTTGGGAGGCTGAGGTGGGAGGATTGTTTGGGGCCAGGAGTTCGAGACCAGCATAGGCAGCATAGCAAGACTGCACCTTTACCAAAATTTATGTAAAAAATTGACTGAGTGTGTGATGATCACATCACTGTACTCCATCCTTGGCAATAGAGTGAAACTCTGCCTCTAAAAAAGATATAAAAACATACAATACTGGGGATTAGGATGTGGACATCTTTTTGGAAGTAACCTGTCTTAGTCTGTTCAGACCACTGTAATAAAGTACCAGAGACTAGCCGGGCTCGGTGGCTCAGCCTGTAATCCTAGCACTTTGGGAGGCTGAGGTGAGTGGATTGCCTGAGCCCACGGGTTCGAGACCCCCCTGGGCAGGTGAGTCCTCATCTCTACAATAAATGAAAAAATTAGCCGGACGTGGTAGCGCGCGCCTGTAGTCCCAGCTACTTGGAAGGCTGAGGTGGAAGGATTGCCAGAGCCCAGCAGGCTGCGGTGGCCGGGAGCGGCCACTATACTCCAGTCTGGGCAACTGAGTGAGACTCCAACTCAAAAAATAAATAAATAAATAAATAAATAAATAAAAATAAAGTACCAGAGACTAAGTGACTTATAAACAACAAACATTTAAATAATTCTAGAGGCTGGGAAGTTCAAGATCATGGCACCAACAGATTTTGTATCTGGTGAGGGATAACTTCCTGCTTCAAAGACAACTGTCTTTTCAGTATATACTCATGATGGAAGGGGACATAGATTTCTATAAGGGACAAATCCCATTCATGAAGGTTCCACTCTCATGACCTAATCACCTCTTAACTACCACCATCTTGGGTATTGGGATTTCACATATGAATTTTGGGGAGACACATTTAGTCAATTATACCACCATTCCACCATTTGGTCCACTACTTAGAGTAACCAAGAACATAGACTTTAGAATCAGACTGACCTGAATTCAAATATTAGCCCCACCACTCATTAGTTGGGTGACCTTGATTAAATTACTTAAAATATTTGAAACTCAGCTTCTAGAAAAGGGCCAACAATGCCTATTCCTCAGGGTTGTTTGTAAGAAGTAAATAAGCTACTATGTTAAAAGTACTCGATAATGGTAATTCTTATTACCCTTTACCCTGCTAGTTTGCAGGCTCATAAGAGCAAAATAATCTCTGCTTCCTTCATAGGTCTAGCATGAGTCTGCAAAAAGTCTGTCCTCAGTGATGATAAATTGGCTGAACAAGTGGCCTAGACAGCCAATATCACCAATTACATAAGATTCTACAGGTGTTAGGAGAGAGTTGGGCTCAAGTGTTCCAGGAATCTCTCTTTTTTTTTTTAAGAGTTGGAGTCTCACTCTGTTGCCCAGACTGGAGTGCAGTGGCACGCTCCTGGCCACCGCAGTCTCGACCTGCTGGGCTCCAGCCATCCTTCCACCTCAGCCTTCCAAGTAGCCAGAACTATAGGCACGTGCTACCACACCCGGCTAATTTTTGATGTATTGTAGAGATGAGGTCTCACCAAGTTGGTCTCGAACCCGCAGGTTCAGGCAATCCACTCGCCTCAGCCTCCCAAAGTGCTGGGATTATAGGCTTAGCCACCAAGCCCGGCCTGGAAATCTCTTTTTTTAAAAAGGTTTTTAGAGATGGGGTCTTGCTCTGTCACTCAGGCTGGAGTGAAGTGGTGCAATCATAGCTCACTGCAGCCTTGATCTCCTTCTCTAGGGACCTAAAGGGGAGGGTTAGAAGCATCCAATAGTGAACCAAACCTAAGAATTGCAGGGAAAAACTGGGTGGGTTTTGGGCAGAGAACAAGGTCACTGGGGAAAGCATAAAACCCATTGTACCCATGCTACATTGTCATTACTGTTCCTTGAAATCCCTCCCTATGACATCATTCCTGGGATGGGAGAGCAGCTACCCTAGAGAAGTTCCAGAAATTCATAAACAGATCATGATCTCAAATCTCTGAGAGGAGCACTTTTCTAGACCACAACTGGGAATTCATCTAATAATTTCTCTTATCCCAGAAGGGATAACTGCACTGGATATTACAAACATTACAGCACATCTGAATAACCCAGGGAGCTTGTTCAAATGCACATTCCTAGCTCTCATCCAGACTGGCTGAGCAAGGCTTTGGTAGAGTGGGGAGAGGAATAATACATTTTATTTTATTTTATTTACTCATTTTTTTTTTTTTTGAGTTGGAGTCTCACTCTGTCACCCAGACTGGAGTGCAGTGGCCACTCCCGGCCACTGCAGCCTCAACCTGCTGGGCTCCGGCGATCCTTCCGCCTCAGCCTTCCAAGTAGCTGGAACTACAGGTGCGCGCTACCACGCCCAGCTAATTTTTTTTTGATTTATTGTAGAGGTGAGTTCTCACCAAGTTGCCCAGGCAGGTCTCCAGCCTGGGGCTCAGGCAATCCACTTACCTCAGCTTCCCAAAGTGCTGGGATTACAGGCCGAGCCACTGAGCCCGGCGGAATCATCCATTTTAAACAAGTCCCTTAGGTAATTCTGGTTCACCTGAAGAAAATCAACCATAGTAATCAAATTATAATCCAACACATTCCCAGGCATGGGCATGATCTCCACACATTCTATCTAGGAGCCAATATGTCATACACAAAAGAGTAAGAGTTTGGGAGTCAACAGAATTGAGGTCCAATCCTGGGTTCTCCACGTAATAGCTGTGGGACCTTGGGCAAGTTACTTAATTTTTCTGGATCTCAACTTCTTCTCATCCATTAGTAGGAATATACCTCTCAGAGCTGTGGTGTTAAAAAGAATTATGTAAAATGC
Organism: Tarsius wallacei; assembly: GCA_963574415.1. Lineage (NCBI taxonomy): Eukaryota > Metazoa > Chordata > Mammalia > Primates > Tarsiidae > Tarsius > Tarsius wallacei. The sequence goes on along the minus strand of CAUYQG010064792.1, from coordinate 1,537 downwards.
CAGTGCATAGTAGAACGAAGCAGAGGCTACTACAATTCACTAATTCATTTCCTCGTCTTCACTGATACACAGCTAAACTATATTTCCCAGTATACTTTGTGGCTAGGTATGGTCCTGTAACTAGTGCTCATCAAGGGACTATGGTTGTAAGTTATGGTGCCTGTTCTGGGAAAAGGCTTAAGGAATAAATATGCCTCCTCCAAGCTCTTTTTTGTCTTGCACCACTTGGAGGCAGGTGACAGACCCTAGGGAACTGGGGATCTACAATATGGAAGGAGCCTAGGTTCCTGAATTACTAGGTAGAGGAGTGTCATCCACCAATCAGAATACCTGTCTTGGATTTTTCTGCAAATGAGAATAAGCTCATATGCTTTTTGAATTTTTTTTTTTTTTACAACGAACATATAGTCAGGAAATGTTCATCCCCTTTCCCTACCTCCAAATAATAAACACATTACCCAGCATTGGTACAACACTTTTATTTTATTCAAAATTCCCTTATAGTAGCTGGGCTTAGTGGCTCATGCCTGTAATCCTAGCACTTTGGGAGACTGAGACAAGAGAATCACTTGAGCCCAGGAGTTCAAGATCAGTCAGGACAACATAGCAAGACCTCGTCGTTACAAAAAAAATACAAAAACTAGCCAGGCACGGTGGCATGCACCTGTAGTCCCAGCGACTCAGGAGGCTGAGGCGGAAGGATTGCCTAAGCCCAGGAGGTTGAGGCTGCCGTGAGCTGTGATTATGCTACGGTGCTCCAGTGTGGGTGACAGAGTAAGACCCTGACTCGAAAAAAAAAAAGACCCTTTATAATATAAATCATGATCTGTCTGTAGTAGCATAAATTCTAAGAATGACTTCCTTAGAACTCCTGTCCCCTAGCTATTCAATTGACCCTAGGTACTTCTGTGAAGGGACTCTGCAGATGCAATTAAGTTCCAAGTCAGTCGATCTTAAAATGTGGAGATTATCTGAGTAGGCCTGATCTCATCACAAGAACCCTTAAATAAATTTAGAGAGATTTGAAGTATGAGGACTCATGTGCCACTGCTGCTTGAAGAAGACAGGACCACATGAGAAGGAATATTTTAAGGAACTGAGGGGCATCCTTGCCTGAAAGTGATTGAAACTGCCTATATAAAATCAATATATAGCCATGAGGTAAAAACTTTAGAAGAGACCCGAGCCCTGTAAAGGTGCAACTATGATTAAAAATGAACAGATCTGTTGGTTTTTGTTTGTTTGTTTTTGTTTTGGGGTTTTTTTTTTGAGTCGGAGTCTCACTCTGTCGCCCAGACTGGAGTGCAGTGGCCGCTCCCGGCCACCGCAGCCTCGACCTGCTGGGCTCCTGCGATCCTTCTGCCTTAGCCTTCCAAGTAGCTAGAGCTACAGGCGCGCGCTACCACACCCAGCTAATTTTTTGATTTATTGTAGAGATGAGGTCTCACCAAGTTGCCCAGGCGGGTCTCGAACCTGCAGGCTCAGGCAATCCACTCACCTCAGCCTCCCAAGGCGTGGGATTACAGGCTGAGCCACC
>CAUYQG010064790.1:0-11892 GCA_963574415.1 Tarsius wallacei | reverse complement strand
CATACTAGTGAATAGAAGTGGCTTGAAAAGAAATACACCACCTTTTGTGACAGTGGTTGTATCTGGAAATGAGGAGTGGCAATGATGAAGACTGGTGATGGTGAGAGGGTGAGATTTATATCACGTGTAGTCTTGTATTGGTTTTTATAATAAAGAGAGAAAACAAATATAATATAAAGTCATTAATGAGGTTGATTCTAGATGATGGTTATACAGAGTATGTTAAATTATCTTTATACTTTTCTACAGTTTAAAAATGTCTTAAATACAATGGAAATAAGAATACAATTTATCAAAATTTGTGAGACATAGGGAAAGCAGTGCTTACAGAGAATTTATAACACTGAATGAGTACATTAGGAAAAAAAGGGAAGGTCTAAAATCAGTAATCTAAGTTTCAACCTTAGTAAACTGGAAAAAGAAAAGCCAATTAAATTCAAAGTACGCAAAAGAAAATAAATAATAAAAGATCAGAAATCAATGAAATTGAAATAGGACAACAATAGAGAAAATCAGCAAAAACAAAAAGTGTTTGTTTAAAAATATCAACAAAATTGAAAACTTTCAGCCAGGCATAAATAAAAAAATAAATAAGTAAATAAATAAAGATGCAAATTACTTATATCAGAAATTAATTATAAGGAGTCATCACTACTCATCTCCTAGACATTAAAAGGATAATAAATGAATATTATGAACAATCTTATGCCCACAAATTGATAACCTAAATAGTATGAACCAATTTATTGAAAAACAAAAATCTACCAAAACTCAAATGCAAATAAATATATAATCTGACTAGGTCTATGATATTAAAGCAATGGAGTCAGCAGTTAATAACCTTCTAAAAGAGAACCAGACCTAGATGGGTTCCCTAGTAAATTATAGCAAACACTTAAGGAGGAAATTATATCCATTCTCTACAAATCTTTTCCAAAATATGGAAGCAGAGGAAATACTTCCTAATATTCTATAAGGGCAGCATTAGCCCAATTCCAAATCAGATAAAGAAATTACAAGACAGGAAAACTAAAAGGCCAATATCTTTAATGAGCAGAAATGCAAATATTCCTTAGCAAAATATGAGTATATCAAATTCAGCAATGAAGATTGTACATTAAGTGGGATTTGTTCCAGTAAGCAAGGCTGATTCAACACCTGAAATCAATCCATGTAAATTCACCACATTGAAAGACTAAAGAAGAATACTCATATGATCATATCACAAGATGCAGAAAAAACATCTGACAAAATTCAATACTACTTGTGGTAAAAACTCTCATCAAATTAGGAGTACAGGGAAGCCCAGGAAAGAACATCTACAAAATGTCTACTGCCAGCTTCCTACTTAAAGGTGAGAAACCAAATGCTTTATTAACTCCCTAGCATTCCTGATTTTCTCCACATTATGGGATTAGCCTACTCTGTGGCCAGAGAAAGTCCTGAGACAGTGAAGAATGAGCACCAAGGGAATATGGGTAGAGCAGCTACTGCTGTGTTTCACATGGGGGGGAGGTGGGCATAACAGAAAATGAAATGGTGAGAAATGAGATGCTTTTACCCTAAGATAAGGAACAAGACCAGGTGTTTCCTCTCACCATGCCTACTCAACATCATACTGAATGTCCTAGTCAATGTATTAGGACAAGAAAAATAAAAATGAGGCATGCATTTTGGGAAGGAAGAAATAAATCTATCTTCTAATCCATAATTAACAATAACAATACAAGACCTGTTTTCCCCACAGATTACATAATTGCCTATGTAGAAAATCCCAAAGAATCAACAACTCTTGAAACAAATTATAGCAAGTCTGTAGGATATAAAGGTAGTTTGCAAAAGTCAATTGCTCTACTATAAGCCAGCAATGAACAATTGAAATTTGGAAGTAGAAGGATAATACAATTTATATGAGCACTAAAATAAAGAAACAGGTATAAATATAATGAAATATGTATAAAATCTATATAAAATATGAAACTCAGATAAGATAAAAGAAAAAGAACTTAAAATTGAATGATATTCCATTTTCACAGATAGACTTAGTATTGTTAAGATGTCTGTTCTTCCTAACAATATATAAATTCAAAGCAATTTTAATCAGAATCACAGCAAGTAGTTTTGTGTGTATGCACAGACTCTTCTGAAGTTTATATGGTAAAGAAAAATACTCAGATAACCAATACAATACTAGAGAAAAATTACAATGTCAGAAGACTCATACTACCTAACTTTAGTATTTACCACAAAGCTATATTAATCAAGAGAGTGTGATATAGGTGAAAGAATAGACAGCTTAATAGAACAGAAGAGATCCCAGGAATAGACCCACTCAAATACAGTCAAGTGATCTTTGATAGGTATTAAAGGCAATGCAATGGAGAAAAAATAGTCTTTTCAATACATGATGCTGCATAAATTAGACATCTGCTTGCAAAAAAATGAATATAGACACTCACATTACACCTTTCACAAAATTTAACTTAAAATGGATCATAGACCTAAATGTAAATTAAAAATTAAAAACCTCTAGAATATAACATAAGAGAAGATCTAGGTGACTTTGGGTTGGGTGATGACTTTTCAGATACAACATACAAAATATAAAAAATAAAAAAATTGATAAAATGAACTTCTTTAAAATTAAAAGCTTCTCTGTGAAAGACACTGCTCGGAGAATGAAAAGATGACCAAGCCACAGACTGGAAGAATATATTTGCAAAACATGTAAGCAAAACATACAAAGAACACTTACAACTCAACAATAAGCAAACAAACAATACTATTAAAAAGAGGGTGAAAGATCTGAATAGAAACCTCACCAAAGAAGATATACAGATGATATGTAGTAATATGAAAAGATGCTTCACATCACAGGTCATTGGGGAAATGCCAATTAAAACAACATATCTATTAAAATGGACAAAATTCAAAACACTGACAACACCAAATGTTGAATGAAAATGACTTCAGCTTATCCATCTTAAATCTTAGTTTCTACTTTCTATGTTTATTTTCTGTTGTTTCATGTCTTTGCTCAACTGTGAGTTGAAAGTCCCTAGGACTAGATTTTCTTGTTATGTCCTAAGGGCATGCCACATGGGCAACATGGGGCAATAGACAAGAGCAGTATAAAGTCCCTGGTCTTATATTTATCTGACTCTTCGATAAGGTCTTCATTCATAGAGCAAAGTTATTCTAACTCCTCTCATATGGTAGACATAGCAGAGAAAGTGGTGCCGAAAACTCCAGTGCTTTCATTTTACTATTATATTCATTAGTCATCTTGCATTTAATTTTTTATTAGCACCTAAAAGGGTAGAATATTTATATTTTTGGTTGTTCTTTTAAGTTTTGATTTTCTATAGCCAATCTAACTGAGCACTAGGTATGAATATTTTTTCAGATATCAAAATTTCTCAGTGAACTATCTCCTGACATGCCAATTTTAAGTTGCAACCCACTGTCCTATCTGCATCTTCCTTACTAATGATAGCTTCTTGCATATTTTTTTCTGCCAAAATCAGTTTACCATCAGCTAACATGTATATATATAGCATGGGATACTATGCAACCAGAAAGAAGTACAAAATTATGCCCTTTGCAGCAACATGGATGCAGCTGGAAGCCATTATTATAAGTGAATTACCACAAACAAAAAACCAAGTACCAGTGTTCTCACTTTTAAGTGGAAGAACCACGTGTACTCACTTTCAATGGCCCAGAGAAGGAATACCACATGTTCTTGCTTTTAAAGACCCAGAGAAGGAATATCACATGTTCTCACTTTTAAAGACCTAGAGAAGGAATGAATGCTTTTTAAAATGGTATTTAATAAAAAGGCTCAGCAGGAGCTAAATACAGATTATACATGGGCATAAAGATGGAAACAGTAGACCAGTGGGGATTTTTACAGAAGGGAGCAAGGGTGGAGGAGGGCAAGAATTGAAAATCTACCCATTGGGTAGACCCACTATTTAGATGATGGGCTTAATAGAAGCCCAAACCTCACCATAACACAATATATTCATGTAATAAACCTGCACATGTACCACTTGAATCTAAAATAAAATTGAATTAAAATTTTAAAAAATCATAGAGGCAAACTTGATTTTTTAACATATTACATTTATTGTTTAATTATGTGTATATTATCTACATTGTAAAAAATCTATGAGGGGTTTGTTTTTATTCACTGGTGTAATTTAATTGGCAAAAAGGGGTCGATAAATGTTTGTTGAATTAAACTAATTCATTTATTAAATGGTAGTTTGAAAAATTAATGAACAATGATAGTTTAGTGATTAGCCTCCTACCTCCTGACTTAAGAGAAGGTGACAAAGCTAAGAGGCAAGATGACTTTTATACATTTTATATTTTTGCCAAAGTCAGTTGTTTAATGATAGAATAAGTATACACACTAGGTTTCAAAATATTTTTTTCATAATGGCTTCACATTTCCCCATTTCCAAAACAAACTTTTAAAAAGAAATCATTTAAGATTATGTATAAAGCCTCAACTTTGGATGATTTTTCTTATTTGATATTATTTTTCATGCAGACTATTACCTCCAGATTTTTGAGTGTTCCAAAATTTTCTCCAATTGGCACATTTTAATAGAATTCTAACTTTATCTATTTTTATTTGTTTGTTGATTTGTTTGTTTTTGATTCAGAGTCTCACTCTGCTTCCCAGGCTGAAGTGCAGTGGCCTGCTCATGGCCACCCTGGTGTCGACTCGGTGGGCTCCAGTGATCTTTCTGCCTCAGCCCTCCAAGTAGCCAGAACTACAGGCATGTGTTACCATGCCTAGCCAACTTATTATTTATTGTAGAGATGAGGTCGAGTCAAGTTGCCTGGGCTGTTCTCGAACCTGCAGGCTCAAGAAATTCCTTTGCCTAGGCTTCTCAAAGTACTGGGAGTATAGGCTGAGCCACCGAGCCCAGCCAATAGAATTTTAACTTTAATTCACAAAATTTTTCATAATCTGTCAACAACATGTTGAATGTTGTGTACTATAGATCTGTCTTAGAAACTCATACTATTTTCAAAAACATTTTGCTATTTGAGTAATATTTTCAATCAGTTATTTTTTGGCAATTAACAGCACACATAATTAAGAACACATTTTTGGTTTGGGGGACTATCTACATTTATCTACAAAACAATAAGTAATGCTTTTAGGTTTTTAAGAACGGATATTTATGTATTTCCAGTCTTGTTAGTGTGCTTCTCTTTGAAGTCCATGTCTTTGAGCCATAGTGTCTTTCCCTGACTCTTTGTTATGCATCATTTAATTCCCTCATCAATGTACTTGACCTCAAGGCTTGCCATCATCCCATGTCTTAGATGCCAAAAGGATCTCCATCCAGTGTCTTAGCCTTTCAGTTTATTGACTTCCTCATCTATGGGGAATTTATTTCCACTGTAGTTCAGTCCTTCTCCCACCACCCTCAAATCCCACCCCCAGGACCTTGTAACTACTGCACTTTGGGAATTGTCAAAGCAACCCACTCTCTGATCATAACTATTTTTCTTTCCACCTTGTTCAACTACCCTCATTTTGGTCACCTACCAATTTCCATAATAACGGTGATCCACTGAACCCTTGGCTTTATCCCAATCTATCAGTATTCTGTAGTCATCTAACTTAGATGTGATGTGCCAGTATTTCAATAACATTTTTGCTAATACTGTTAATGTTTTAATCTGTTTTTTAAATTTTTCTATCTAGCAAAAACCTAATCATGAAGAAAACTATCCTTGTTTTTATGTCTGCACCTGTATAGCAGAGTGGTACTTCTGGAGAAAGTCTTAAGGCAGGAAAGATGCAGTAGTCTCTGAATGCACAAACCTCACCCTTCACTGTGTTCTCAGCTTTGATCACTTTCTTATGTGCCTCTTTCCAATGCTTTCCTCTCTCTTTAAACTGTTTTTTGCTCTCTTCACTTTCACTTAGACTTGGTATCTGACTCCTTTTTGTATAATATGATAAAGTGAAAGGTTAAAGTTGGTTAACTTCCCAGCATGCTATATCAATCAGAATCAATATTCTCTACTCTTACTCTCCTAGGCTAATCCTCCCAGTTACAGTTTGGGTCAAAACCTCTCCTATCTTTGCAGGAACTTTTTATGGTTGACTTATTTTTCTCTTGAAGATTCAAAATTTCCAGTTGAAACTTGCTTATATCCCTCTCATTTAAGACAAACAAACACAATTCTTGACTCCATCTCTCTTTGTATTTGCCATGTGTGCAGGTTGTGCTTTCCAAAAGTGATTGCAGCAATATCTCTTATCCTACTTTCATTTCTTACAATATGTTCAGAACTATTTTGTTTACCCTGAACCTAGGCAGAGCTAATAGAGTAGAGAGGACATGATGTAATAGAGTAGAAAATGAACTCATCATGGAGTCTTCTCTTGTAGATTGGTTTGAACTCATGACATGTAGTTCAATTCCAAGAACAAGTAACTTCCAAAACATACAAGGTGCAGCTACATAGCATTTTATGATCTTTGTCCTATACTGATCATTTTTATCACAGCCTATCAAGAATGCATGTTATCAGGCCAGGTGTGGTGGTTAATGCCTGTAATACCAATACTTTGGGAAGCCAAGGCAGGAAGATTGCTTGAGGCCGGGAGTCTGAGACTAGCCTGGGCAACATAGAAGACTTCACCTTTACACAAAAGTAGAAACATTATTCAGGTGTGATGCTGCATGCCTGTAGATCCAGTTACTCAGGAAACTGAGGTGGGAGGATTGCTTGAGTCCAGGAGGCCTAGGCTGTAGTAAGTCATGGTAGCACCCCTGAACTCCAACCTGGGTGACCGAGTGAGGCTCTGACTCCAAAAAAATGCATGTTATAAAAAAACTCATCAATAATAATGGTAACCTATGATAAGCTAGATCACTTGGCTGAGGCAAAGTTTGTCAAAGTTTTCTACTACAGTGCTACTATTTTTATTCCTTCCATGCAATACTCTTTGAAAAGTGGTCACTATACACTGCTCACACTTAAGGAGTAGAGATTTATGTGATCCACTTCTTGAAGTATTACATACATTATTTGGGATTCTTCTGCACTGGAGATCTATTCTTTCCCAGTTATTCATTATTTGCTTGATTATTTGTATCAGTGTGGACTCGTGGATATTTATTTTGTATTTTGAATTATACTGGAATACTACATTATTTTTATTTTGGCACAAATAGTAATTATTCTTCTCATGATGTTTTGCTCAAATGCCGACTTTGGCATTGGGAGCTCTATCTATTTTCTCTTATGTCCCTTTTGACATAACCCATTCATGTGGCATTGCTTTCAGCACTTTAAAGTGTATCTTTTCCTGAGTTTTCCAAATTCTCATATTTCTGTTTCTCCTCTCTCACAGTGTCCCTCTTAACTGTGATGATACCATCGTGTCTACATGTACCATTGGTATACTCTGAGGGTTTTACTATCTGATCATAAAACTGATAATATTAATAATTAAAATAGGTGGAGGAGTGCTGTAAAGTCTGGTGAATTGTGAAGTTTATTATCCATAAAACAAGCTGCACAGATATTGTACAAAACATAATTACTGAAAACATAGACAAATTAGATGAGGGACTTAGGAGTTTGTTTGCTTATTATTTAGCCTTATTTAGACTAATTTCAAAAACAGCCCACATTGTTGATTTATATAAAGTCAGTACACCACTTTGTTCTTCCAATAATAATTATTTGCTTATTGAAAAGTACTACAGCTAGCATAAAGATATGGCCTCAGCCAAAACTCATTTTGAGAAGTTTGTCCTCCATTGCAATCATTCCTCTTGCAGAAGGGAGCTTACTAAAATCCAAATTGTTTACATAAGTTGAAAGTTCCCTTTTTCACTTATTTGCTTTCCAATGAGGACTTTCCAAATTTACTTTTTAACTTAATTTGGAATTTTTCTGGAAGACCATAATTCCTTCGTACATACATTGCATGGAAGAATATTCATCTTTCTCAATAGTTAGTAAAGAAATCATTAAAACTCAAAGTTATCCTATGAAGAGCTATAATTAGAAATGATCCCTCTTTCTGCCAGGTGTCTGGAAAAGTACTTTACATTTTGCTTGAAGCCAATACACTTCTAATGTATTCTTAATATCTTTGAAACTCACATAAATTCAAAACAAATAAACCAATAATATGATTCCAAACTTGGAATTCTCATTTCTTGCTGAACTGTTTTTTTGGTTTTTTTTTTCTGGCATAACCAACATGAACTTCCGAGGTGTATCTTTTTGTGTTTGTTACACTCAGAAATTTCACTCAACTGTCATCTCCTCTGGTGGAGGCTCTCAGTAGAATACTCTCTTTCAATCTCTCTCTCTCTCTCTCTCTCTCTCTCTCTCTCTCTCTCTCTCTCTGTCTCCCCCCCCCTCCACCTCCCATTTATGTTCTTCTTGCACTTATTTGTATACTGTTCACTATCAGCAACAATAATTCTGTGTGTCTTCATCTTTTTTCCAGCTCAGTTGTTCCCAAGGGTGACAATGCATGAGTATTGTCTGAAGAACTTTTCAAATACTTGCTCCTTTCTGGGATCTCAACACAAGGTGAGGTATGGGGTGTTCTAAATTGACCAGATTCCTCCAATTCTAAGATATTGTCAAGCTGAATTTCATAGGCAGCTTATCAGATTTCAGAAAGGATCAGAGAACCACTCCCTACCATTAGTTTAGAATGAACTGTCCTTCCTCTCTCTTCCCCTACTCTTTGCCTTTCCTGTGGTCTGACTCTGCCAGTTGGAGAAGGTTAATGTTTGCAAACAAAGAACTTATATATTTCATAGGCACATCTAAAGAGGAAGGTCTAAGATGAGTTTTTGCAAGATCTCTTGGCTGAAAAGGCATCCTAAAGAAAAAAAGGATAAAGAATAGAGAAAGAAGGACAAATACATGTACTTTGCAGCAAATTGGATGAATTTGGAGTCGATCATACTCAGTGATTTATCACAGAAACAAAGAACTGGGTTCCATAGGTTCTTACTCCTAAGGTGACCTTGAACAATTATAATGCTATAAGAAAGTGATTGGCAGTAGTGGAAAACTGTTAGGGGATGGAGGGTGGGACTGGCAGTTGAAGGAAACTGCTAGGGGAGGGAGGGGCATACCTCATCAACAAGGGTACCTGCATAATCAATGTTTGTTTACCTAACACAGAATTGCACCTCACATCTTTATAACAAATAAATAAATTTTTAAAAAGAATAGAGATACTTTGTATTGAATACATGTGCTATATGTGAGACAATTTGTTAAGCATTTTATCATAATTTAATTTTTCTCCATAATGCTACGAAGCATGTACTGTTATCCTCAGTTGATAGTTGAAGAAATAGCTTTAGAAAAATTGAACAAATTGTTGGTGACCTTACACTAAGAAATGAGGAACTGGGGTGAGCCCAAAGATCTTTCACCTCCCACATAACCTCTGGGATAAAGATAGGTATGTTTGTATCAAGTTAAAACTTCAATTCCCAGTAAAAATTTCGATTCCCAGTAAACCCAGAAGGACAATATCTAAATGATTTTTTTAGCTTTCACTATCTTGATTGAGTACCTAGGCTACAGCTGAATTTGCTGGTTGCTGCATTGTTGGTGGGTTGCTTTTCAAACAAAAGACAGTTGTTTCAGTATAGACATGGTAGCTTGTGTGTGTCTCTCTACATGTGTGTGTTTATGTGCTCGTGTGAGTGAGTGGTGTGCACTGGATGTGAGGCACATGGTCGAGATGTCTGACTTTTCTTTGAGGAAGAGCATAGTCCTCACTCAGAGTCTGATACAAAGCACTCTGAAGATTCGTCTCAGTTAACCTCTTGGATTAATCCCTTTAGTTTAAAGCAGTGATAATACAACTTTGGAATGTTTACAGTTTGAGGGTACTGGTGGGTGTGTTTGGGGATGGATAAGCTTTTACCTGCACATGACATATTGATCAAAGCTTTGCTAAAACAATTATGCTTAAATTTTGAAGAATTGGGATAAAGTCAGGTGTGGGACAACAGGCTTACATTCATAGATGTTATATACATTCATGTCATGCTGCCCAAGAACTGTACTGAAGTTATAAGATCCTTGTTCATAAGTATCATCTAAGGTGTGGGTGTCCAAAATTTTGGCTTCCCTGAGCTATATTGAATAACCTTTTTACTTCTCTGGACCACATCAAGTAAAGAGGAATTGTCTTGGACTGCACATAAGTTACATAATATAGTAAATACACATATAATATATATATAAAGACTTTTATTTTTTATATTTCTATTATAAAGTGTAGAAACATGAGAACACTATAAAACTAGTGGAAAATTTGACCTAGTGAAAAGAATCTATCAATGTCTGATTTGATGGAAGCAGTCACAATGCTTAGTGTATTCTCAAGGTGCTTGTTAGAAATGTTTGTTCAAATTTTTCTCTTCATGTGTTTTATAGTTGAAAACAGCTGCTCACAAATATATGTGTTGCCATAAAGTGTTGTCATGAATAGGATGTGATTGTGAACTTCAAAAATGGAACTATGAGCCAGGCTCAGTGGCTCAGCCTGTAATCCCGCGCCTTGGGAGGCTGAGGCGAGTGGATTGCCTGAGCCCGCAGGTTCGAGACCCGCCTGGGAAGGCAAGACCTCATCTCTACAAATAAATCAAAAAATTAGCCGGGCGTGGTAGCGCGCACCTGTAGTTCTGGCTACTCAGAAGGCTGAGGCGGGAGGATCGCCGGAGCCCAGCAGGTCGAGGCTGCGGTGGCTGGAAGCGGCCACTGCACTCCAGTCTGGGCGACGGAGAGAGACGCCAACTCAAAAAAAAAAAAAATGGAACTATGCATGAGGTTACAAAGAAAATAAATGCTTAAAAAAATGATGTTAAAAGATTTTTGTGGGGCCACATTATTAGCTATCTTGGGCCACATGCAGCCTGTGGGCCATGGGATAGACATGCCTGATCTAAGGCATGTTCTCATAACATCTACTTGAAACACAGATTTGCATTTCCAGGTATTAATTTCTTAGCACAGTTTCTCAGCAGAATACCAATTCTATTAAGGTAGGAAGTTTAGGACAGCATGTAAAATTAAAGAACTTTTAGAAGGAAGTGAGAACATGCTCTGGATAAGTGTTTTAAGGTATCTTTGATGAAGACCAGTCATTTTTCTCTAACTTGTTGCAGTGCAACATTGGTATCAGTTTACTCTAAAAGTAAATATCAAGCTGGTTACACTCTAGTGAAATGTGTCCTCTAATCATACACTAGATTATCAGGCAATGCCAAACTGCTATAAACATTTATAATTGCTCTCTTCCAATTTCTGTACTTATTTCAAGGGATCAACAGCAGCAGACAGGTGCTGGTATAAGGACCCCATATTAAGTAGCCCAGAGTGGACAAACCTTAACTACTGGACAGTTCTGTCCAAGGTCAACACAACCAATAGTTGTAATGAGGATGTAGACCCTCTTAATATATTGCCCTATGTGATGCATATTTATGTACAAGGATATTCTAACTGTAGGATCAACCCTACAAAATGGAAGGGAACCCCCAAACAAACATATTATTTTTTGGAGGGCATGCCCTTTGTAGTACAGATTTCCCCCACCATGTAAGTGTTCTAGGAACCCATTGGCATTGGTGTACCAGTCAGCTTTGTTGTGAGGTGCTGTATTTGACCTCAATGAATTTTTTTTTTTTTTTGCTGGGGAGAGTCTTTCAATGCGTTTGACCATTTCATGATGGTTGACTGACAACTGCTTTCCCATACTGCGCTGAGTGTTCAGCAGTTTTGACCCAAAACGGCATGACCCTCATGTCTCACCTTCCCTATTCACCCAATCTTGCCCCAAATGACTTTTCTTTT
>CAUYQG010064780.1:0-13428 GCA_963574415.1 Tarsius wallacei | reverse complement strand
TTCTGGTCTTCAAGTTCTGAGATTCTTTCTTCAGCTAGATTAGCTCTGCTTTCCTTGCTTGTCATCTTGTTATTTATTTCCTGGATAAAATTTTTTTATTGCCAAAATCTCTGTTACAAGTTCTTTCATTGTTGGATCTTGTCTTTCTTGAGTCTTATTTACTTTGTCCATCCTTTCCCTAATCCCTGTCATATTCTGGGGCCAGTTGTTGGTGACTTCCATTGTTTGGGCACCAAGGTCTGATTTTTCAGGAGTTTTGTCTTTGGTACACTTGAAATTGCCTGAGGTCTTCCTTTGGTCTTTCCTTATTTGTGACAGATCTCTTGTTTTTCTCTTTAGTTCTGTTATTCAGTGTCAATGGGAGAGGCTTTCCCTTCTGATGATTGCTCGGTCCTCTATTCTTCCCTGATCTGGGCTCGGGATATGTTCTATTTTAAATAGGATGGTGAATTGGAAGCTTTAGTGGTCTCTTGTAGTTTTTGAAATTCGAATAAAGTAGGGGATGGGGCACTAGGATTCAGAAACATTGCAAATTACAATGTTCACTTATTGTGGTATGTGTTCCCTGAGACCCACTCCTCACCACCACTCTATATGATGATGCAAAGCAGAAACCAATGCAGAAAAACAGTTGAACACACACACACACACATACACACACACCCAAAACAAACTGGAATAACAACAAAGTAAAACAAAACAAACAACAAAAACCAAGAAAACTAAACACACATACACATGCCTAGCACAAAGTGAACAGAGAAGAAAAACAGAAAGACACCTTAAACTCTAAAAAATGAAAATAAAAACCCAGAAGAACAAAAGAGCAAAAACAAGCCAACAACAACATTGAAAGATGACCGCTCAATCATTCACATACACATATAAACAGAAAACAACAAATAAAAGAAAAAACACAAAAAGAAAAGAAGAAAAATTGGAGGGGAATGCAGATAAACCCTTCACATACACATTCATGCACAAAGGAAAAATATTTTTAAAATAGATAAACTGACAAACGGTCACAAAATTTTTAATTTTTTTTAATTGAAAATTTAAAAAAAAAAAAAAACCTGCCCTGTTGTGGCAGGCTCTGTAATTGTTCCTCTATTCAGGTCTCTCTTGCAGAGCCACCTCTTTCACTCTCTCCTCAGTGTCCAAAGCAGGAAAGGAAGAGGGCAGTGGAGGTGAGTGGGGCTGCAGGTCTCCCTTCCCACTCTCATGTGGTCAGGGAGATCTCCTCCAGTGGGGAGGTACAGGATTGTCTCTTCCCCAGGTATGTACTCACAGAGAATGTCCCAGTCAGGCCTATCCTGGAATGGGGTACTCCTATTGTGACTGGCTCTGCCTGGATTTGTCCCTCTCAGTTGTGGCCCAGCTGTGTGGGTCTGATATTCAAAGGGTTGCTGGGGAGGAGGGAGTTTGGGTCAGCCCTGGACTCACCACTCATCTCTTTGGAGTTCTTCTTTGTCCTTTTCTGCCCACACCCTTTGTCCTGTGGCTGAATCAGCACTCCTCAGGTCCCTCTGAAGTTTATGCTTCAGGATATTCCCTCTAAGTCATGATCAGTCCCTGAGTAACTGATCCGCCAGTCACAGGTCAGATCTGCTGCTCTATGGTGAGCAATTCGGAGCACTTTCCTATCCCTTCCTTTAAGATGGTGGTGGAATGTCTCTCTTGTCCTCTTTTGTGTGACTTTGCCTCTGGACTCCCTCTACAGCCCCTGCTGTCAGTGCCCTGCCAGGTGCTGAAGTGGTGATGCAAAGCCCTGAGCCAGCAGTCTTTCTCCTGCTGCAATGATGAGGGAGAGCCTGGGACGATGGTTTCTCACCGCTGCTTTTTTGCAGAAAACCTTTTGTCTGTTTAAAAAAATGTTGCTCAGCTTCTGTGACCTGGGAAGAGCTAGGGACAAAGCAGAGGAACTGCAGCACCAGCTGTTGCACAAGGTGCCTGCCACTTGCTCATAAGCCCCTACTTAGACAGTATCTCCCAGTATTTTCTTCCCAGGGAGGGTTTTTTGATTAAAAAAAGAAAATGGCACTTGGCTTCTGCATCCCAGGAGTCACTAGGGTCCAAGCCCAGATGCTGTGGCACCAGCCACTGCACTAGGAGAGCCCTGGCCACTAGCTCCCTATCTCTCACTCAGTCACCCACTCACATGCCCACTCACTCACCAGCATGTGCACAAAATTTTCCATACACTCACTGACTCACACGGGTACTCACATAGGCAGATTGGCTTGGCCGCCTTCTTCCTAAGCATCCTCAAATATTCAGGTTTTAACAACAACAGCAAAATGACACACACAAAGAAACAGGAGAGTGTGATCCATATTTCAGGGGAGAAAAAAATAGAAAACAGAAATTTTCTCTGAGAGGGCTCAAATGTTGTATTTAGCAGGCAAAGATTTTGAAAGATTTTGAAGTACCAATTTTAAAATGTTCAAAAGTTAAAGAATTAATGTTTAAATAATTAAAAGGAAAATTTAATGACAAAGTTTCTACAAGAGAAAATCTCAATAAAGAAATAGAAAATATAAAAACAACCAAACTGTTACTCTAGAATTGAAGATTACACTAACTAAAATGAAAATTTTCTAAATGGGTTTAATAATGGATTTTAAATGGCAGGAAAATAATTAAATGGAGAAATAGAAATTATGCAGTCTAACAAAAATGAACATAATTGAAAAATAGACAGCATCTCAGATATTTGGAGACAATATAAAACATAGCATAAGTGTAATTGGGGTTCCAGAAGGAAGTATGAGATGGAAAATAGCAAAAATAAACTTTTGAAGAACTGATAACCTATAGTTCATCACATTTAATGACTAAATGATCTCCAGATCCAAGAAAATTGGCAAACTTCAAGTAGGATAAACAAAGGACATTCAAACCTAGATGCATCATAGTTAAACTATTGAAAGTCAAAAAGAAAGTCTTGAAAGCAGAAAAGGAAAAACAATGCATAAAATACAATGAAATCAAAATAAAATTTACACATGACTTCATATAACCGAACCTTGAACAACTATCATAATACTGTGAAAAGGGGATTGGAGATAGTGGGAAACTGCCAGAGGAGGGGGTGATGGGATTGGCAGTTGAGGGACACTGCCCAGAGGAGAGAGAAGCATACCTCATCAACATGGGTACCTGCATGATGAGCATTTGTATACCTAACCCTGAATTGTACCCCACATCTTCAAAAAAAAAAAAAAATTAAAGAAACAAACAAGGGCTAGAAAGCCCAGGAGATTGAGACCAGCATGGGCAACATAGTCAGAGATCTCTTCTCTGAAAAAGAAAGAAAAAAAGAAAGAAAGAGAGAGAGAGAGAAAGAGAGAGAGAGAAAAGAAAAGAAAAGAAAAAAGAAGGAAAGAAATGAAATGAAGGTTTTCAAATAAATAATACCAATGTTCACTTTCAGAAACTAGAAAAAAAAGAGTAAACTATTGCTAAAGCAAGTAAAAGCAAAGATACAACAGAGTAAAGCAGAAATCAATGAAATAAAAATAGAAAAACAACAGCAAAAAAATCAGTACAACCAAAGGTTTGTTCTTTGAAAAGACCAACAAAACTGATAAGCATGTAGATAGATTGACCAAAAAAAAAAAAAGAAAAGAAAAGAAAGAAGGTACAAATTACAAAGATCAGAAATGAAAAAAGGTACATAATTATTGGCCTTACAAAATTAAAAGGATTATAAGAGAATACCATAAGTAACTTTATGCCAACATTTTTTTTTTAATTTCAAGAGTTTGAGGGGTATAAATAGCTTTGGTCTGGGCTTTAAGTGTACCCACTACCTTCATCTGTGCACACTGTACACATTAGGTCATTTTTTTTTGTCCCTTCATTCCTTCCCTCCCTCCTTCTGAGTCTCCAGTGTCCATTTTACCATTCTCTATGCCTTTGGTAATCCTTAATTTAGCTCTCACTTATAAGTGGAACACGCAGTGTTTGATTTCTGTTCCTGAGTTAGTTCACTTAGGATGATGTTCTCCAATTCCATCCAAGTTATTGCAAAATGCATTAGTTCATTCTTTTTGGTGGCTGAATAGTATACCCTAGCTTCTATATATCAAATTTTTGTTATCCACCAATCAGTTTTTGGGCATTTAGGTTGATTCCACATCTTTGCAATTGTGGATTGTGCTATGATAAGCATGTAGGCATAGGTATCTTTTTTACATAATGGTCTCTGACGTTTGGGGTAGATACCAAGTAGTGGAATTAAATGGTAGGTCTACTTTTAGATGTTTCCGAAATCTCCATAGTGCTTTCCATAGAGGTAGTACTAATTAACACTGCCAACAGTGCATAAGTATTCCCTTTTCTCCATATCCATGTCAACATCTTTTTTTTTTTCTTTTTTTCTTAATAAGGGCCATTCTTACTGGCGTAAGATGGTATATCATTGTGGATTTATTTACATTTTTCTGATGATAAATGATGCTGAACATTTTTTCATGTTTGTGGGCCATTTAATATATCTTTTTTTAAGAGATGTCTGTTCATGCCATTCACCCACTTTTTAATGGGGTTATGTGCTTTTTTCTTACTGATTTATTTGAATTCTTTGTAAAATATTAGCCCTTTGTCAGATGTATAGTGCATGAATATCTTCTCTTATTCTGTAGGTTGCTTATTAGTTCTGTTTATTATTTCTTTTGCTGTGCAGAAGCTTTTTAGTTTAATTAAGTTCCACTTATTTGGTTTTGTTTTTGTTGAACTTGCTTTGAGGGTTTTAGCCATAAATTATTTACCTTGACCAATGTCCATTAGAGTTTTTCCTAGGTTTTCATCTAGCATTTTTATGATTTCAGGTCTGGTGTTTAAATCTTTAATCTATCTTAATTTTTGTATATGGAAAGAGATAAGGATCAAGTTTCATTTTCCTGCCTGTAGCTGTCCAATTTTCCCAACACCTTTTGCTGAATAGGGTGTCCTCTTCCCAGTGTAGGTTTTTGTCTGTTTGTCAAAGATCAGTTTGTTGTAAGTATACAAGTTAATTTCTGGATTCTCTATTCTGTTCCATTGGTCCACGTGTCTGCTCTTGTACCTGCATCATGCTGTTTTGATTACTAAAGCCTTGCAATATAATTTTAAATCATCTTCCAGCTTTGTTCCTTTTGTTTAGAATTGCTTTGGTTATTCTGACTCTTTTTTGGTTCCATGTTAATTTTAGGAATGGTGTTTCTAATTCTGTGAAAAATGACAATAGTTTGATAGGAATTGCATTGAATCTGTAGATTACTTTGGGTAATGTGGTTATTTTAACAATGTTGATTCTTCCAATCCATAAGCATGGAATGTTTCTCTGCTTGTTTGGGATCTCTGCAATTTATTTCATCAGAGTTTTGTAATTCTCCTTGTAGATATCTTTCACCTCCTTGACTAAATGTATTCCTAGGTATTTTAGCTTTTTGACTGCTATTGTAAATGGAACTGAGTTTTTTATTTGAGTCTCAGCTTGGTTGTTATCGATGCACAGCAATGATACTGATTTGTGTGTGTGTTGATTTTGTATCCTAAAAGTTTAATGAATTTATTTATCAAGTCCAGAAGTCTTGGAGAAGTCTTTAAGATTCTCTAGGTATAAGATCATATTGTTGGCATACAAATATAGTTAGATTTCTTCTTTTCTTATTTGGATACACTTTATTTTTCTTGCCTGATTATGCTGGCCAGGACTCTGATACTATGTTGAATAAGAGTGGTGAAAGTGGACATCCTTGCCTTGTTCCAGGTCTGAGGGCAAATACATTCAACTTTTCTCCATTCATGATGACATTGACTGTGTTTGTCATATATGGCTTTTATTATTTTGAGGAATGTTCCTTCCATGCGTATTTTGCTGAGGGTTTTTACATTGAAGGAATGCTGGATTTATCAAATGCTATTCTGCATCTGTTGAAATAATAAAATAATTTTTTAATTCTGTTTATGTAATGGGTCACATTTATTGACTGCATATTTTGAACCACCCTTACTTCTTGGGATAAAACCCACTTAATTATGGTGTATTTTTTTATGTGCTATTGAATTCAGATTGCCAATATTTTGTTGAAGATTTTCATATCTATGTTCCTAAGGAATATTGGCCTGTATTTTTCTTTTTTGTTGTGTCTTCTCCTGATTTTGGTATCAGAGTGACACTATATTTGTAGGATGAGTTAGGAAGAATTCCTTTCTCTTCAATCTTGTGGAAGAGCTTCAGTAAAATTGGTATCAGTTTTCTTTGAAGGTCTGGTAGCATTCAACTTTGAGCCCATCAGGTCCTGGACTTTTTTTGTTGGAAAATTCCTAATTACTGTTTCAACCTCACTAATTATCATTGGTCTGTTCGGGGTTTCTAGTTCTTCCTGATTCAAGATTGGGGGGGTTTATGTTTCCAAGAATTTATCCATTTCCTCTAGACTATTTATTTTGCATAGAGGTGTTCAGAATAGTCTTGGATGATCTTTTGAATTTCCATCATATCAGTTGTAATGTCTCCATTTTCATTTCCAATTGAACTAATTTGAATCTTTTTTTTCATTTCTTAATTACTCTATCTAGCAGTCTATCAACTTTGTTTATCTTTTCATAGAACTAACTTTTCGTTTCATTGATCTTTTGTATTTTTTTAATTTCAATTTCATTTTGTTCTGCTCTGATCTATTATTTATTTTCTTCTGCTAGCTTCAGGTTTGATTTGTTTGTGTTTTTCCAGTTCCTTGGGGTGCGATGTTAGGTTGTCAATATATGATCTTTTAGTCTTATCAATGTAGGCCTTTAAGTGCTATAAGTTTTCCTCTGAACACAGCTTAAGCTGTGTTCCAGAGGTTTTAATAATTTGTTTCACTGTTGCCATTCATTTTGAGGAATTTTTTTTAATTATTATAACATAGTTTTCTTTTTTATTCTTAGGAAACTTAGCTTACCCATCTGTGAAACAGCTATAGCAGATTTTCAAATCATATTTTAGGATAAGTAGCATTGTATTATAATAGTACTGGCAACCTATCAAAAAAAAGTGCTTCCATAAAGAGCATAATAAAATAAATCAATGAAATGGGTAATGTCATATAAAAATAAAATATGAGATCAAATGAGAGGTGTCAGAGATTCAGATACTTGTACATCCATGTTCATATTATTCACAACAGCCAAAAAGTGGAAACAATTCAAATGTACATTGACAGATGATGGTTAAGCAAAATGAAACAATACACAATGCAATGTCATTCAGCCTTAAAAAAGAAAAAAAAAAGAAATTCTGATACCTGGTACAACATAGATGAACCTTGAAATCTTTATGCTAAGGAAAATAAACCACATTCAAAAGAACAACTATTATCTGATTTCACTTATATGAAGTACCTAGAATAGCCAAATCCGAATTCATAGAGACAGGAAGTAGAGTACGGGTTACTAGAAATCGGGGAGAGGAGGAATTGTTTAATGTGTCAGAATTTCAGTTTGGGATGATGAAAAAGTTTGAAGACGGATAGTGGTGATGGTTGCAAAAAATCTGAATGTACTTAATGTCACTATTGAAGTATGTATTCTAAAATGGTTAAAATGCTGAATTTTATGTTATGCTAGATATGTATATGTTAATATCCATATTGATTTCATTTTTGACTTAAGGATCATTCAGGAGCAGATTGTTTAGTCCATGTTTTTGTTTGGTTTTGTGATTTCTTCTTGGAGTTGATTTCTAATTTTATTCCACTGTGGTCTGAGAAGGTACTTGATATGATTTTGATTTTTTAAAATTTATTGAAACTTGATTTGTGGCCTATCATACATCTATTTTGGGAAACGTTCCATGTACTGATGAGAAAAATGTACATTCTGTAGTTCGGGGATGGATTTTCTATAGATGTCTGTTAGTTCCATCTGCTCTAGAGTCTGGATTAACCCTAATTTTTTTCTGCTGTTGTTGTTGACTTTCCACCTTGATGATCTGTTTATCGCTGTCAGTGGAGTGTTGAAGTCTCCCACTATTAATGTATTGCTGTCTATCTCTTTCTATCTATGTCTAGTAGAATTTGCTTTATAAAGTTGGGGGCTCTAGTGTTAGGTGTATATATTTTTTATCCTGTTACATCTTCTCATTAGATTGATCCTTTTATCTTTGTATAATAACCATTTGCGTCTTTTTAATTTTTGTCTGTTGTTAATTTAAAATCTATTTTATCTGATTGAGAATAGCTACTCCTGTTCATTTTGGTTTCCATTTGTGTGAAATATTTTCCCCCACTCTTTTACATTGAACCTATGGGAGTCTTGTGTTAAATGGGTCTCTTGAAGACAGCAGACATTTGGGGTGTACGTGTGTGTGTGTGTATGTGTGTGTGTTTAATCCATTCTACCAGTTCATATCTTCTTGGTGGGGCATTCAGACTTTTTACATTTAGAATGAATGATAATATGTAAGGTACTGTTCCATTCATCATAGTGGTTGTTATCTGGTTGCTTTATTTATTTATTTTCTTTATTGTGCTGGTGTTCCATAATGCCTAAGAGCTTTATAGTTTCCAGCATTTTTCTACTAGTGTATTTTGGTCTTTTATTTCAGTATTTAGGTCTTCTTTGAGTATTTTTTGTAGAGCCTGTCTAGTGGTGACAAATTCCCTCAGAATTTGCTTGCCTGGGAAAGAATTCATTTCTCTTTCATTTTTAAAACTTCGTTTTATAGCATACAGAACCTATGGCTGACTGTTATTCTGTTTGAGGAAATTGAAGATGGGTCTCTAATTCCTTCTGGTTCTAGGGTTTCTTCTGAGAAGTCTGCTGTTAGTCTGATAGGTTTACCTTTGTCAGTTATTTGATGCTTTTGTCTCATTTAATAGTCTTTCCTTCACAATAACTTTGCATAAACAGATTATTATATGCCTTGTGAATGATCATTTTTTACAATGAATTTTCTGGTCCTTGGACTTCTTGCATCTGGATGTTTAAATCTCTCATAAGGCCAAAGAAAGTTTCCTTCATTGTTCTCTCAAATAGGTTTTCTAAACCTGTTGCTTTCTCTTCTTCCTCAGGAATATCTATAATTCTTAGACTTGGATGTTTTATATAATCCCACATTTCTTTGAGACTTTGTTCCTTTCCACTGCATTTTTTACTTCCCTAAATATTTCTTTCATTTCCAGAATTTCAGTATTTTTTTTTGAATTCTATGTCTGGAATCTCAAAGGTTTCATTTTGGTTAGGGTTTTTTGCTGAAAAGTTGGTGTGATCTTTTGAGTGTTGGAGAACTCCGTTGTTTCATATT
Source organism: Tarsius wallacei (assembly GCA_963574415.1). Taxonomy (NCBI): domain Eukaryota; kingdom Metazoa; phylum Chordata; class Mammalia; order Primates; family Tarsiidae; genus Tarsius; species Tarsius wallacei. The sequence goes on along the minus strand of CAUYQG010064780.1, from coordinate 4,154 downwards.
GTCAAAATTATTTTTCTGGCTCTTTCTCATTTGGGTAGATTATTTCTTCTTACTTGAGGTTGGCAGGGGGCTGATGTAGGCACTGTAGTGTTCCCTTGGTTACATATAGCTTTGGTGTGGTGAGTTTCTTATTTGCCCCCTGTGGCTGTACTATGCTGGGTATCTGCACTGGCTCATGGTGCCCTGAGTGGCTGGAGAGTCTTGAAAAGTAGTATTAGGTGGGGTTTGGGATCATTACCCCCAAAGCTGAGATATTTAGTCTGATGTGGTGGGCTATAATGTTGACCTCTGGCCAAGATGTGGTGCTTATGGAAGAATGCCAGCTGCGATGGTGGCCGTGGGCTTTTTCCTTGGTATGTGTTGCTCTATGAAAGTGCCTAGCCAACCTAGGTGGAGGCTAAGGTTCTGGAGATTACCAGATTCTCTGTTTTGAGTCTTCATGGGAGTGCAGGAATAGGAGGAAGTAGTTTGAGCGCCCCACAAGAGTGCAGTCTTGGTTACCCAGTGGGGATTAGTAGGGTGTTCCAGGTTACTGGAGTAAATCTGTTGTACAGTGCAGGCACAGAAGAGTGAGAGGTTGCTATGGCAATGAGTCCCACCTGGCTTCCCAAGTGTCAAAGTGCAGCCAGTCACTGGGGCCTCAGGTGTTGTCAAGACAACCTGTTTCAATATGGAACTGTCTTCAGCTGAGGCATTTGCCCTTGGGACCTGTCCCCTCCTGGGTCAACTAGAAAGCCGCAGTACCAGCAAGAGTTGAGTTCCTGGGAAATGGTAGCTGGCGCTGCTCAAGGTTCTCTATATTTCTGCACCAGTCCACACAAGTCTTTAGCAGAGCACACCTGTGGGTATAAGGAGGCAGTTTCCCGTGAGAGACTGGAGTACTGCTAGGCTCAAAGGGTTCTTCAGGTTCACAGTAGGAGAACAGAACTCATGAACTTTCCTCACTCACCTTTCTCACTGCGTCTGAAGGCTGCTGGAGGACTGTGGTGGTGCAGACAAGAGGTTGGCTAGTTCCAGCCCAGGTCGATGAATTTTTCTCTTCTTTGCACTCTGTGGCTATTATTGCCTCTTTAAAGAGGTGTTGGGCATGCTGCTTTTGCCAGCAATTTAAACAAATTACATAAAATGGACAAATTATCAAAACTGACTGAAGAGGAAGTATAAATTCTTAATATACTGAAAGAAAATATATAAAATGAATTGGTAATTAAAAAATCACCCAACCAAAAAAAAATCCAAAACAAATGTTTTGTAAAGATATAACACCAATCCTTCACAAATTTTTTCAGAAAATAGAATATGAAGGAATATTTCTCAATTCCTTCTGTTAGATTAGTATTACTAAGACACCAAAGCCACACACAGATATCACAAAAAAAGAAAACTACAGATTAATATATCTTGTGAACCTAGATATTTACATCTTTACCCAGATATTGGCAGACCAAATTCAGCGTCACATGAAAAGTTTTATTTTCAGATGAAAAGCACAATGTGATATTTGCTTCACACCTACTAATTTGGCTATAGTTTTTTTAAAAGGCAGCCACTAACAAATATGGGTGAAGATATGGAGAAATTGGAACCCTTCATACGCGGTTGATAGAAATGTAAAATGGTGCAGCTGCTTTGGAAACAATCTGGCTGTTTCTCAAAAGATTAAATATAGATTTTCCATATAAACCAGCAATCTCCCTTCTAATTATGGATTCAAGAAAAAAAGAACACATGAATCTACATGAAAATGTGTACACAAATGTTAATAGAGCATTACTTGTAATAGCCAAAAAGTAGAAACAACCATGTCTATCAACTGATTAATTTCATACAATAAAATATGACTCAGCAAAAAAAAGAAATGGAGTACAAATATATGCTCCCACATTGCTGATACTTTAAAACAGATTAAGTTAAAGATACTGGTTGCAAAAGACCACATACTATATGATTCAATTGAAATATGACATGTCTTTCTGATCTATAGAGACACAAAGTAGATCAGTGGTCACGGGAGTAGGGTCACGGAGAGGGAAAGGAATGGAGAGTGACCGTTGATGGGTATAAGCTTTCTTTTTGGAATTATGTGAACATTCTAAAATTAGATTCTGGTGGTGGTTGCACAGCTCTGTAGATATACTAAAAATCACTGAATTGTACACTTTAAATGGGTGAATTTTATGCTATGTGAATTATATCTTAATAAAATCATTTTTGCAAAAGTATTATATACTATGACCAAGGGGAATTCATCCTAGGAATGCAAGATTAGTTAACATCTAGAAATACAGTCTTTCCTTGCCTGTTTTTTTTTTTTTTCATTTAAAATAATACTGCAATGAATAGATATTGTGATATTTTTAGAGAGTTTTCAAGAGACAATACGTCACTCCTCTTTTTCCTTTTTAAGTTTAAAAATCAAACTGGAAAATCACACAGGAAATAAACAAATGGAAAACAGAGTATGAGCCTTATTCCTCATAAATCCAATTGAAGAGCATGACTTTAGGCAGGCAACTAAATTGGCTTTCTAATTCCTTCCTCCCAAATTGAACGCCCTCACAACTAGACTATCAGGTATTCCCATGGGGTCAGTTCTGAAATAAGTAGCAAAGAAGAGACCATGCTTTCTACAAGCAGGTTGGTTCTCCCGTTACCACCTCCACACCATCATGCCCCCTCACCCCTAAAAAAGACAAACGTGCTGAGCTCAGAAGCTCCCAAACTTAGCAATCAAATTTTAGTCCCCCCAAATGTATGCGTAAGGAGTGGAGATAGATACTTCCCTAACAAATAGTTTTGCAGAGCTACTTACACTAAATACATGAAACTCATAACTAAAAGTTTCTATTATAAGTAAATGTTTGTGGAATGAATAAATGATTAAGAATAATATCTTAATTTTTGTATCCCACCTGGATTAATATATTTTTAAGTGCCTTCCATTTTTATACACTGGGGGAGAATGAGCTCATAGGTGATCAGGACTTTCCAGTTAGAACCCTGACCCATCCCAGTACACCTAAGCGATTGCCACTTGCTTCACAGAGTGGCCAAGTTCTGCTTCACTACTCATCTACTCATATAAAAGGATGCATGTTGAATTACTTAGCAAAGGCAAAAAAAAACACAAAAAACCAACAAAACTCCTAGAGGGCCATCATGGGTGATCCAGAGAGCAGTAGCAGAAGGGCACAAAAAAATAGAATTGGTCTTGTAATTGCATTCTGTCAAACAGCTAGATAAGCAGGCAGCAGTTTTACATTAGAATGCATTTGGTTATCCCATTTACAATGGGCTAGTAATCCCATAAATATTTATTGCTAAACCAAAAAAAAAGCAGCATAAGCTTTTGCCCTTTGAGAAAGGTCTGTGACATGCAGGGTGTCAGTGAAGTATAAAACCCTGATGATTTGGTTACTTCTTAATATGTTAACGTCTGGACTATGCTTGGTACATGTAAACAATCTGAAAGTTTGAAGGCTGCTGTCAGATACACATTCCTGGGGGGCGATTGCAAGCATATGCTTCAGTGGGTGAGCTATCAAACCCACAGCTGCTCTCTACCCCGAACTGAAGCGGGACAATGTGGAACCCACAGATTAGCAGATTTAACCTTGAATGGCTGGGAATAAGGATTGTTCTCTTACAAACAGAATGAATGCAAGAACAATAGGGGGAAAAAGAAAAAGACACACTTTCCTTGAGATGATTCTGTGTCTGTGTACATTATATAATGTTAATTCTTCACTGTGGCTTGTTGGAAATAACTGATGCTGTCTTTGAAAGGCATGGTATCACTCAAATAATAAATATATTCCATTTCCAATTCTATATGCTGTATATGTCAGATAAACAAATATTAAAAACATCACTTATGGCTCTGCAGATATTTTCATATTCTGTCCACCCTCCAAAAGATTTAGGCACCTAATAATAAAAGCACAAAGATCAAAAGATCAAAACAGCTATTAATAAAACAAAAAAGCAGTCAGAAATAAGAAAGGAAAGGAAGAGAAAGAGATCACAAACTACTGGCCAAAAAAATCTATAATAGCTGACCATGATACTTAATTATGAACTTCCTTTGCAACCAGAGCAAAGAGAAAAACTCAGTTAATAAATACCACCATTCTCCTAGTTTAGACTAATTCTCC
>CAUYQG010064777.1:0-30638 GCA_963574415.1 Tarsius wallacei | reverse complement strand
CTTTCACCTTTTTGGTTAGATGAATAATAAGGTATTTTGTTTTTGTTTTGGCTATCGTGTCTTTTTTTTTGGTTCTCAGCCTGTTTGTTGGTAGTGTATAGAAATGCAACTGTTTTTTGTGCATTGATTTTGTATCCTGAGGCTTTACTGAAGTCACTATCAGTGCAAAGAGGTTTTTGACACTCTCTAGGGTTTTCTAGGTATAGAATCATACCATCTGCAAAGAGAAGTAACTTAACTTCCTCTTTTCCTATTTGGATGCCCCTAATTTCTTTTTCCTGCCTGATAGCTCTGGCTAGGGCTTTCATACTATGTTGAATAGGAGGAGTGAGAGTGGGCATCCTTGTCTTGTTCCAGTTTTTAGGGGGTGTGCTTTCAGCTTCTGTTCACTAAGTATGATGTTGGCAGGTTTGTCATAGATGGCTCTTATTATTTTAAGGAATGTTCCTTCGATGCCTAGGCATTCAAGAAAGGATGTCGAATTTTATCAAATGTTTTTTTCTGCGTTTAATGAGATACTCATGTGGTTCTTGGTTTTACACCTGTTCATGTGATGGATTGCATTTGCTGATTTCTATATGTTGAACCATCCTTGGAATGAAACCCACCTGGTCATGATGGATGATCTTTGAAATATGCTGTTGGATGTGGTTTGCTAGAATCTTGTTGAGAATTTTTGCATCCATGTTCCTCAGGGAAATTGACCTGTAGTTTTCTTTCTTTGTCGGGTCTTTGCCAATTTTGGGTATCAGGGTGATGTTGACTTCATAAAATAAGGTAGGGAGAGTTTCCTCCGTTTTGATTGCCTGAAATACTTTCAACAAGGTTGGTATCAGCTCTTCCTTGTAGAATTCAGCTGGGAAACCATCTGGCCCAGGGCTTTTGTTTGTTTGTTTGTTTTTGGTAGAGAGGCTTTTTATTACTGAGTCAATTTCTTGGATTGTTAGTGGTCTGTTTAGGGCTTCCATTTCCTCCTGTTTCACTCTTGGGAGATTATATGATACCAGGAACTCCTTCACTTCCTCTAGATTTTCTAGTTTAGTCGCATACAGATGGTAATAGTAATCTCTGATAATCCTTTGTATTTCTTCAGGGTCAGTTGTAATGTTACCTTTTTCATTACTTCTTGTGTTTATTCGAATTCTGTCTCTTTTGTTAATCTGGCTAGAGGTCTGTCCATCTTATTTATTCTTTCAAAGAACCAGTTTTTTGTCTCATTGTTCCTTTGTATAATTTCTTTTGGTTTCTATTTTACTCAACTGTGACTTTATTTTAATGATCTCCATTTTTCTACCAATTGTTTCCTCAGTAATTTATAAAGCAAACAGCTAAAAGTAGTAAAGATATAGACTTGAATGCCACTCATTCTTCTCAAGCAAATATAGATTATTTTGTTAAATCACCACACACTAAGCCGCAAAACACCACACACTAAGCCACAAAACAAGAATATACTGACCATATATTCTAACCATAATAAAGTTAGAAATGAGTAACAAGAAATAACTCTTCAAATATTTAGAATTTTTTAAAATTTCAAAATAATTAATAGATCAAATATGATATCATAATGTAAATTAGACATTAGAATGAAAAGAAAATGCATCAAAATTTATGGGATAATGCTAAATTAGTATTTAGAGAGAATGTATACTATTAAATGAACATATTAGAAAAGCAGAAAGATTAAAAGTTACCGAACTCAGAATCCAATAAAGAAGTTAGAAGAAACAAACAAACACAAATAAATAAATAAAAATAAAAACACTTCAACTCAGAGAAAGTAGAAGAAAATAGTAAAGATAAGAACAAAAGTTAATGAAATAAAAAACAAACAATAATCAAAGAATCAAAAGTTGGATAATTCAAAAACTAATAAAATAGACAAATGCCTTGCAAGATGAATAAGAAAAGAGTTCTGCCACAAATGAAGACACGAGGAATAGGGGAAAAGGAAATACCTGCATACAGATATTTTAAAATAAGAACTCCATACCAAAAAAATTGAAAAATTGGATAAAATAGATAATTTCCCAGAAAAAATAACATAAAATGAACTAAAAAAGAAGAAAAACATGAATAGACCCAGAAAAATTAAATATTTTAATGACTAGTTTAAACACACACAGACATATACATAAATATCATTCTTATACATCACCAACAATCATATAGACAAAGTATATTTTTAAAAGCTATATTACAGTGACAACAAAGCATTTAAGAAGTTTAGGAATAAATCTAACAAAAGATATACAAAGGAGAGTTACAAAACTCCAATAAAGGATATAGAGAAAAGTTATATAACATATATCAGGCTTATAAGAAAGAAGACTCAATACAGAAAGATGATGATTCACTCCAAATCATTCTATAAATTCAATGCACTTCTGATCAAAATCCTAAAAGAACACTTCACGTAACTTGACAAGGTGATCTTGAAATTCAGGCAAAACAGTAAAGAACAAAGAATAGCCAAGAAGATTTTAAGTAATAATGGTAGTTCACGCTACAAGAAAGATTTTTATAAATCTACATTGAAGTCAGAACAGATAAAACAAACAAAAGAAAAAAGCCTAGAAATAGACACACATATAAAGAAGAACTTAGTATAGGTTCAGAGTGGCACTACAAGTCAGTGGGAACAGAATGGTCTACTCAATAAATGATTCTGGAAAGCAGGCATGGTGGCTCATACCTGTAATTCCAGCACTTTGGGAAGCCGAGATGGGAAGATCACTAGAGGCCAGGAGTTACAGATCAGCCTGGGCAACATAGCAAGACACCCTCTCTACAAAAAAATGAAAATATTAGCCAGCATAGTGGCATGCCTATATTCCCAGCTACTTGGGAGGCTGTAGCAGGAGAATCACTTGAGCTCAAGAAGTGGAGGCTGCAGTGAGGAATAAACACACCACTGCACTCCAGTCTGCATGACAGAGTGAGACCCTGTCTCTAATAAATAAATGATGCTGGGACTGTGAGCTATATAAAATTAGATTTCAACCTCATCCCATAGATTGACTAAAGGCACCTAGGTTAAAAAAAAAAAAAAAAAAAGATGCAAACAGAGGATATAGACAAAGATGGGGAAATATTTCTTTCTTTCTTTTCTTTTTTTTTGAGTTGAGGTCTCACTCTGTCATTCAGGCTGGAGTGCAGTGGCACAATCACAGCTCTCTACAGCCTCAATCTCCTAGGCTCAGGTGATTTTCCCACCTCAACCTCCTGTGTAGCTGGGACTACAGGCGCACGCCACCATGCCCAGATAATTTTTTTAAATATTTTGTAGAAACAAGGTCTTGCTATGTCGTCTAGGTTGGTCTGGAATTTCTAGGCTCAAGCGATCTTCCCTCTTTGGTCTCCTAAAGTGCTGCAATTACAGGTATGAGCCACCGCATCTGGCAGGGAAAGATTTCTTAAACATGAGACTAAAGCACAATTCATAAAAGAACATACTGTTATATTTGACTACTTTAAAATAGAAAATGTTATGACAAAAAATGCCATAAACAATGTGAAAAGATAAGCTATAGACTAGAAAAAGACATTTGTTCCCATATGTAACTGACAAAGTGTTAATGTCCAGAATATATACAGAACTTCTACAGATCACTTAGAAAAAGAAAACAATGAAAAATATAGACACAGTAGATGAACAAGAAATTCACAAAAGAGAATGTCCAAATGTCCAATAAAAAAATGTGCTTAACTTCACCTAAAATAAAGAACATGCAAATTTAAAACATAAAAATAAAATGCCATCTCCAATCCATCAGAGTGGCAAAAAATTAATAAATCTTACATTGGATGTGTGTGTAGACATAAATGTGGGAACAAATAAATTCTTCTATGTCACTTCTGGGAGTATAAACTGGCACAAATATTTTGTAAAACAATGGCAAGACCTAGTAAAGCTGAAGACGTGATTCCCCTATGACCAGGAGTCTACTCATCAGGAATTTCAGAGAAAATTCACTCAACTTGAGAAAATGCACTCAAGTTGATGTGAAGATGCCCATTACACAGCATTGTCATAGAAACAGAAAAATTATTTAAAAACAAACAAACAAACAAAACCCATTGTCAGGGCTCAGAGTAGGATACCCCAAAATATGACATCTTGGCATACTATACATTTCAAGCTAGAGGAAATTGAGAAAACTGCAGAAGCAGAAAGATCACTCTCTGACTTGTCCTGCCTTTTACCCCTGAAGCAGGCCATAAAAGAATTCTCTGACCCACCTTGTCTGAAAGCAGGTTATAAGACCCTCATTCCAGAGGAGACTTGCCCTATACCCGGAGGCCAAGAAGAATCTGAACAAACAGGCTTTGCTGGCTTCTCTGTTTATTACCATCTGTCCTCCAATCATACTTCTGCACAACTGTCCATAAAAAAACACCATTTTCCCTGGACCTGTGAGTCTTCATTTCTGAAGGCTCCTGTGTCACATAAAACTTGTATTAAATAAATGTGTATGCGTTTCTCTTGTTATTCTGTCTTTTGTTATGGGGGTGTCACCTTGTGACTGGCAAAGGACAGATATTACTTTTTTTTTCCATACACTGTCAATGGACAAATAAACTGGTTTATACAAATACTTGAACACAACAGAGCTGCTAAAGTATTTGTCCTTATATATTTCAGTATGGATAAATCTCAAGTACATTTTGAGATTTTTTTTTTTTTGAGCAAAGAATAAAGCAAGTTGCTCAAGCATGTGTTCAAATGATGCCATTAATTTAAAACTTGAAACCCCACAGGACATTCTCTCTATGCATACATATAGATCGATATAGATACCTGTTGTTATCTATATGTGGATACATAAGGAGAGATGTTATCTATAAAGATATATTTAAGTATATATTAAATATATTATATATCAATAGTTTATATTATGTTTTATAATATAATAACATATTATACATAATACATCTTTATATATATATTTTACTATTTACAAACATACACCAGGTAGGGGAGTGATACAGGCTATAGCAGATGCACTTGGGGTTCCACCCAGACTCCTTCCACACTCTCTGTTCCTGTATACCCTCAAGTGTCATCGCAAACACCTTCTACTCTGCTCAAAAGCTGCAGGAGGGCACTCAGCCCCCTGACAGGGCAAGCCAGATCTGCCAAGGCATTTCCACCCAATGACAGAGGGAGTTGGCAGGTCAATACCAACACACATCTACACAGCCCCCCAAAGTCTCTTTGGACAGAGACCAACTGCCCACAGGAGTGATCAGCCCATTACCACACTCTGCACCGGCCGCCTTTCCTGCCCAATGCCACTTCTCTACTTCCCTGGGCTCTGGTCTCAAGTAAACGACTTGCACTCAAATCCGTATCTCAAGATCTACTTCTGGGAGACCTCAAACTAACATCCCAACAGCAGGAGGGGTACTATCTCTGTGATAGGAAGAAAGGGAATGAATGAGTACATTTGAGCTTACAGTTAGTATTTATAATGTTTTACTTATTTTAAAACAGAAAGAAAACTGAAGTGAATACTAGTAAAATGTTAGGATAGTGGATTCACATGTGTTATTTTACCTTGCACACTTTCTGGGCTTTAAATGTTTTTCAATCAAGAATTTTTAAAAATATTAATAAAGTAAATGCTTAATGGATCAATGAAAAACAACACTAGTACTTCATATAATGAGACCCTGCTATGACCAACTCTAGGGTGTTTCAAGCCCTGTGCAACTAATTTTTTTTTTTTTGCATTTTGATTTTAAAACATATTAGAAAATACATGGGCCACATGAAGCAAGATGAGTGATCAATGAAGATTTAAAAGGAAGAGAAGAGATACTTACCTATTTATCGTTGTCCAGTCAAAGGGAAGATTTGTGACCGTGTTCAGGCACCATTACTTCGTGTTTTTGACTGTCAATTACACCATTCCTAGACAATTGCATATCTCCCACGCATGAAGAAAGGTAGCAATGGTGCTATTATTCACATGCATGGCTTCTTCAGAACTCATTTGTGGTTTGCAGTTCCCTCATACTTTCCATGCTGTTTCCTCATACCTCTTTTTAAATTCTGGTTACAGCATGGAAAAAATGCATGACACTGCTTCATCTATCATAAAGCTCATAAATACTGGTTTCAAATAACCCTCCCAATGGTTGTTACCGGCCAGGTGCAGTGGCTCACATCTGTAATTCAGCGTTTTGGGAGGCTGAAGTAGGAGGATCCCTTGAGGCCAGGAGTTAAAGACCAGCCTGGGCAACATAGAGAGACTTTGCCTCTTAAAAAAAAAAAAGTTGACTGAACTCAGTGGCTCAGGCTGTGGCTCAGTGGCTCACTTTGGGAGGCTGAGGCGAGTGGATTACCTGAGCCTCTATAACAAATCAAGAAAAAAAAAATTAGCCAGGTGCAGTAACGCACACCTGTAGTTCTGGCTACTTGGAAGGCTGAGGCAGAAGGATCGCTGGAAGGCAGCAGGTCGACGCTGGGATGCCATGATTGTGCCTCTGTACTCTAGCCTGGGTGACAGAGTAAGACTCTGACTCAAAATAATAATAATAATAATAATAATAATAACAACAACAATAAAAATTGAAGTCCCCCAGTGGTGCTCGAGAGCAGTTGGCCAGCAGTGTTGTCCAGGGAGGACTGCTCTGAGCCAGCACCAGGACTTGCATCAGCCTCCATTTCTCTCTGGCCGTCTATCCCTTCTGTGGAGTTGACCAGATGCCCTGAGAAGCTCCGGGCCTCGTGTTCAAGATCTTGTGACAGGTTCCAGGAAGGTGTCCTGGTGAGCAGGTTGTTCCTGCTGGTTAATTGTCCTTTCACTGGATCGTATGAGAGTGGGCTGCCAGAATGGTGCTGATATGCTGATTTGGGGCCTGTGTCACTCACATGGAGTGAGGATGAGCTTTGGGCTCTGGGTCACTGCTGATCCCCTGGGCTTGAGCTGGATGTGTTGGCTCTGACTGTGGTGCTCCTTCTAACTTATGGCACCAGGGATGGGAGCAGGCATTCTTCACTCAGTGTGCCACACACCACCTCCTCCACAGGCTCTATGCCCCATGCTAGGCAGTCCTAGAGGTAGTAGTGCTTTTCTCCAAGGTATATGAAACAGTTGTTTCCTAAAACCAGTGGACCCTTCCAATCCATGTTGCCTCTTGCCTCAGATGGACGTGGTGACATTGTGCTCACCCTTGTGGTTCTAAGCCATGCTGAACAGGAAGGGACATTCATTGCACCTTTCACTCATCCTTTCTACTGTGATTTGGTCTAAAGACTTCAAGAGAGGACACAACTAGTAGATGTAATGTTCCACCTCTATGCTATAAAATTCCAGATGGTAAATAGAATGCAACCAGAAACATGAACAATAGTTTGCATTTCCCTGCACACTCTGGATAAGTCTTGCATCTGTGGTCATTGAAACACAGTAACAACTTTTTTTTTTGAGTTGGAGTCTCGACCTCCTGAGACAAGTCACCATGCTGGGCTAATTTTTTATAGATATGTTGCCCAGGCTGGTCTCAAATTCCTAGGCTCAAGCAGTCCTCCCAAAATGTTAGGATTACAGGTATGAGACACTGAACTCAGCCAAGACTTCAAAATTTTTGAGGAAGCCACCCAAGACACAGGGTCCCCTGAGGTGTGAGGCATTAGGCAGGGGGCCATTTGTCCCTGTCTAAAGATAGAACAGAACCCTGCCTCTCGTGATCTGTACTTGTTTTGTACGTATCTGTCTGTGTCTCGCATGATCTGTACTTGTTTTGTACGTATTCTTCTGGTATTACATCTTGATTGGGAATTCTTTAAAGAGGATATATTACAAACATTTTCTGTATCAGTCACAGACCCCAGGATGATGCTAGATTCATACCAGATGCCCAGTGAGTAACAACGACCCAAGGACTGGCGAGATTCTTTCCCTGGAAGCAAAGAACCAGAAATGCAGGCTTAAGGGTAACACCTGTGAAAACACCACACAAGAAGCTGACATTGAGTCAGAATTTCTCCTTTGCCTGGATCCCTCTAGTCGGACGTGCAATCAACAGCCCCTTTTATAGCAACTAGACTCCTGCCTTTTGATTCACCTTCTTCTACACGAACATCCTGAAATACCTTTTCAGCAACACCAAACAATACGGTTGTTATCTTGCAGTCTAGGATCTTTTCAAAGTCCTGAAACATCATTTTCTGTATCTTTATACAAATGACAAACCTCATCATCCTTTTGCAGTGCATGTGTGTGTGTGTGTGTGTGTGTGTGTGTGTGTGTGTGATTTCTCCACTAGCTTTTAGTGGGAGAACATTAGAACAATTGATTTCCTTATCCAGCCCTTGAATTCTCTCCCCTACTCGCAGTCTTCTGGTGGGTCTAGCCTTTCCTTCCTGTTTTGCCTTTTCTCCGTGAAACAGCAATGATTCGGCTTTTGAGTGTCATTTCATTAAATTTCTAAAGCAGCCATCCTGCATCCCCAAATTAACTCTTGTCTGGGGGGAAGTGTAAATGGCTCATCAGTGCATAATGTACTTTGTCAAAAAAAAAAAAAAATTCCTCGCTGTAATGTATATTTCCTCCTTGTTGTGCTTGGGGGCATCAATTAATGTCAGAAGCCTGACAATTTCCCGAACACATCCCTTTGACTGGAGAGGCTAGTGTGACATTCTCTGACATCTGGGCAATGTTTTCTACACGTAGCTCACTCCTCTTACCCTTGATTTCTGTGACATCCTTATACTTGCTTCCTCATTCCCTTCTCCTTCTGGGACAAAGAGTGTGGCAGGAATGAAGTTCCCATAGACTAGAAGCCCTGTGGTGTACGTTTCTCTGTTTCTTTCTCTCTCTCTCCCTTTCCTATAAAGAAACTTACTCAAACTTGAAAAATAATAAAACAATACCATTTTAACCCTTTCTCTCACAATTTTACAGTTACACAATGATGAGATTTTTTTAAAAAAGAGCCTTCAGCTACCAGTGTGGTGGCTCACACCTGTAATTCCAGCACTTTGGGAAGTGGAGGCTAGAGGATTGCTTGAGCCCAGGGGTTCAAGACCAGCCTGGGCAACATAGCAAGACCTTGTCTCTACAATAAATTTTTAAAAATTAGCCAGGCATGGTGACCACACCTGTAGTTTCAGCTACTTGGAAGGTTGAGGGCAAAAGCATCGCCTGAGCCCAGCATGTGGGGGCTGCTTTGGCTGCGATTGTGCCACTGCACTTCAGTCTGGGTTATAGAGTAAGACTCTGACAAAAAAAAAAAAAGGAAGGTCTTCAACAACGTTAAGTTTCCAAAAATGACAACTTCAAAATCAGAGGCTAAGATTTTCATCAGTGCTTTCTTTTCGTTTCCTTTTCTCTTAAAAAAGGACTTTCATTTTCAAAGGTAATACATGAGACATTCTCCAAGAACAGAAACTGAGACTAGGCAGACCTACCCCGAGCCGGTTAGAAGAGACAGACTGACCTTTACGGAAATCGGCCCGATTTACTTTCTTGTATTGCATAGACAGAAACTGTGCTGGGGCCACAGCTGAGAAAGGAGTTCAGAGACGAGTCATGGAGAAATCATGTAACCTAAGCTCATGTTGGACCACAGGCCGAAGTCTGGGCTCCAAAGGCCTCCCTGACCCCAGGCACTTCAAAACCCCCTCTCAGTGCCACGTAAGCTGGTACTCGGCCTCCTCCCATGTCCTCTCTATCCCTTTCTGTTTGGAATGGCAGTGGTAATCCCAGTTACAAAGGCATAAGTGATACCCAGTGGGAAAATCTAACATATCCTCTTCAGAACATAAAATTGTTTCCTCACAGCACAGCCCTACACATCTGGAGATGGATAGAAAACACAAACCAGTCAGAAAGAAACTAAAGGGAAATGCCACTCGAAACAAAGGGAGAGAATTTTCTCACATCCCTACAGAGTTTGAGTGAGAAAAAGAATATTGCTTGTTTATAGAAATCTGACCTCAAGACTTCAAAGAAAAGAAAGATGCCATGGGGGTCATCAGTAAAGGAAATGCATTTTTCTTAGATGTTTAATGTCAGTTTTGTAAATGGGTCAAAGTCAAAGTGAGCTAAGAGATCGGTAATTAGATTTTTTTTCCTCTTCTAGGAATCAGCTTAGACCTGCTCTTCTTTATCATGCCGAAGTCTTACCCCAAATAAAAATATTGTTGCTCTTAAGATAAACTTGGGGGAGAAAGAGGATGAGGACCTAGAAGGATTACGGTTTTAAAACTTCAAAACCTTTTCCTTTTAAGCAGAAATTCTAGTTAACATTCAGAGGATGCTTCAAAACAATTCTTCCAAAACCAAACCAGGAGAGACATCCCAAAGCAGCAAAAAATATACCTGTTTGCAGTCCAAAAGGGATTAGAAACAAGCCCAAGAAAAATCTCTGTGGTGGCAAACTGCACCAGTGCCTTCACCTTTAAGCCCCAGTTAAACACTCCTGACTATGAAATCGTAGTTTTGTGAGACAGAAACATAAGCATGGTTTGAGCTCTAATAAAATATGTCTTCCATGCTCTCCCTAAATTCATAAATACAGGAAGAGATCTCAGAAGTTCGATCAGGGTTGTGTTTTTAAAAATAGAACATTGGCACTGACCCCTCGGGCCCCAGGTCTAACAATGCCAAATATTATCTCTGGACATGTTTTCGCTTTGATATTCTATAGCACTCAGATGCCTGGAGCACATCTACATAAATGAGCAGGGGGGGAAAAAAGAATTCTAATAACAGTAACAACTGCATCCTATTCAGTGATTGAAAACTGCAACTATGTTTTCCAATCTGCTGGCGGTGATGGAAGTGTCATCATGTGGAATGAAACACTATGGATTACAGCCCCTGTACCCATATGCTTATGAGACCCTGTTTGCATCAAACCCAAAGATGACTTGATTTCTAAATTGGTTTCTGCACTCCTGCCTGTAAAGCTGAAAGACACAATATATTTATTCAAGGAGAGCTCTGTAGAGGTGAAACAGCTGATCCGGAGAGACTCTACCATAACTTTCCCCCAACTGCCATTCATTAAACATGTTCCATCTCATGAACCATGAATCATTTCATTTTTAAGTACTCTTTTATTTCCTTTAAATTTATCTAAAACTTTATTAGATTCAACTGGCACAGTCCTGACAGACAGCCCGCATACATTTCAAACCTTCCCAGCAGAGAAGCATAAAACATTTAAAATCTATATTTGATCTGACAACAGCAGCACAGTGTTTGAATTAGAAACAGATTAGACATAATTGAAGATAAAGAGGACGCAAGCACCACTCCCATTTTGGTGAAGTGGGTTTTAAATTATCAGATTCATCCAGAATACATTACCGAGAAACATTGAATTGTTATCTTTAGACAGCCTTTTCTAAGAGTTTACAATTTCTCAGTTCAGTGAAGCTTACCACCAGCTTGTTATCAGAACAAAAAACGAAAAATCATTCGGTTCAGAGCACAGAACTGATCTCACCTCAAAAAGTACACATTTCCTTCTGATAACAGACACTTCATTGGACAGCCCAGGGGCCACTTCATGCAAACTGTGCAGGTTCTTCTGCTTTTCAGGTAATTCCCGAGGAGGCTGCAGACAGGCATTGTTTACTAATAGGGCTCACTGCCAAGCCCCACCTCCATCCCGTAATTAAACAGCCCACGTCATCCACACAGTCAGTCACACCCGTGTGAACACACACACACACACACACACACACACACCCCTTGGCTTTGCACAGTCACAGTCATACCCGTGTGAACACACACACACACACACACACACACACACACCCCCCTTGGCTTTGCCAGAGTCCTTCCACCTTTTTCATTAGTAATGGAGCTGAACTTATTATGCAAAGCAAATTTACAAAATTCAATGAATGTAAGTTAAATAAATTAAGTTTGGATACAACAACATGCCATGTTTTTGTCTGCTTATACAAAATAATCAGACTTTGAAAAAAAAATCATACTTTCACAGGAACAGAGAGACCATTTCATTAAGAAGCCAACTACTGAGCATAAAACTGTCTAGGGTTACTTTCTTCTCATTAAATATATTTTTATTCACTTTTAATACAAGACAAATAAGTACTCTTATAAGGTATCAAATCTCAGTTTTCTAAAGGCAAAAGTAAAGACAGGAGACATTGAACTATTTTGGAAAAATGGGGGGCCTAGTTAAATCATGGAGTGCGCAAAGCTCTCTCAATTAAGACAATTTTTGAACTTTAGTTTTCAATTCAAAAAGTTCCTAGTGTAAGAAAGCAATAATTTTTATAAGCAACTATAAATATATTATCTCTCTCTCTGTTTCTCTTTCTCTCTTTCTCTTTCTCTCCCTCTCTATCTTATTTGTTTGTTTTCATTCTGCCAAGTTTTAACAAGGAGCTAAGGCATTTTGGAAATCTTTTCAGCAAGCATTAGACATGGCACTTAGTGGGTAGTTAAGAAGAAATGGTGACATTAAATGCCTACATTAGTGATTATCTGGCTTTGATTTTACCGTATCTTTCTCCTGTCTGTACTTTAATGGGCCTCAGCTTTTTCTCTAAAACACATTCTTTTGTTTTCTGTGTTACTTTGCTCCCTGAGAATATTTTTTAACTGGAAAAACTTTAAAGTACTTTGTGATTTTCAAATAATTAATTTGAATTAAATAATCAAGATTTAAATCAGGGAAGATCTTCAAGAAGATCTTAAGACATAAGACTTAGGCTTTGTGTGCAGGAGGCAGACACACGTGTGTGTATATGTGTGTTTTTTAGGAAAATCACTTAGGCTGAAAGTCAGAAAGTATTTTTGCATGTATTTCCTAGAAGGCAGCCTTCTTGGCAGGGAAAGAGCGCAGATTTGAGAGCCAGACAAACCTATATTTAAATACTAATAAACAGCCTTTAACTAGCTGGGTGACCAGAGTCAAATGACTGGACCTGGCGTCCTCCTTACTTGAGGAAAATACCTCCCTCCACAGCTGCTCTGAGGTTTAAATGAGGTCACTTCTGTAGTATGTAAGCTCTGAAATATCCAGGTAATTTAGAACCTTATGTCCTATACGTACAATGTTAAAAATTAGGGCTGTATTCTTCAAATGCCTTTGAACAATAAAAATATCAAAGTGATCATAAAACGAAAATGAAACACACACATTTACAAATAAATGTTTACATAACAAAGTAACACACATACACTTCAAAATGTAAAAACAAACTCAGTTATCAAATTCCTATCATAGCTTTTCCTTTTCTGGGAGTTTTCCAGAGAAGCCAAAGGGGTGGGATTCTGTGCAATAGTGAGTTTGGAGAGCAGCCCCCTCCTCCCTTTCTTGGCAACCTCGTGGACATTTTAGGATTCGTGACAGCTCCAACAGTTTTAAGACTGCATTTAGGGTCATTCATCTGAAATTTTTTTCCTAACCTGTCCCCTATGCATGAGTGATTGTAAAAGTCTTTGATGGACAGTGGTGAATGCTGGGAGATGAGCACCCTTCGCAAGTTTATATTTTTCAAGGTTCTCTTCCTCTTCTATTTCAACAAGTTCTTATTGCTACACCCCTGATTCTAACCACTTCCCTTTTCCAGGATGCTGAAGCTATATAAAGTTATTTTCCTGGAAGAACAAAAATATGCTTTGTTCTCCCTAAAAACACATTCTTTGGATGCCTCTTGGAATCTGTTTGTCAGCATTGGGGGGTGGGGGAGGCAAATGTGCTTGCCAAATTTGGTACTTAATTCTTTAGACATATGAGTTTGCTGCATCCAGTCACAAATCCATGCAAGGAAAAGCCATCCCATCAAGAGTTCTTAACACTGCACCTACCTACCTTCACTCACCTTCCCAAGCAAATGCAACAGTTGCAAATTGCAGGCGGTCACCTGCATTCAGAGCCAACTCGTGGCGACAGAAATATCATGCTTCACTTCCATAGGGATGAACTTTTTAGATCTTTTCATTTTATTTTTTTGTATCATATTTTCTTCTCTTATATAGAGTATAAATATGTATATAAATATAATATTTATATAATCTACATATATCTATATGATAAATATAAAATAAATACATAGAAATATATTTATTTTATATATTTATCAATTTTATATTTATTTATTTTATATACAAATATATTTTATACATTGTTTTTTTTAGTCGGGGTCTCACTGAAGCTGGAGTGCTGTGGCACAATCACAACTCACCACAGCCTAGACCTCGTGGGCTCAGGTGATCCTTCTGCCTCAGCCTCCCCAGAAGCTGGGAATACAGATGCGTGCCACCATGCCCAGCTAGTTTTTAAAATTTTCTTGTAGAGACAAGGTCTCGCTATGTTTCCAAGGCTGAGCTTGAAGAAGTTCAAAGCAATCCTCCCACGTTGGCCTCCCAAAGTGCTGGGATTACAGGCATAATCCACTGCGCCCTGCTTCTTCTTAAGAATACTGAAGAGCAAAAATAATTTCAAAATTTGAAGAAACTTTGCAAAAAAAGAAAGAGAAAAAGAGACTGTGACACAGATTCACTGCAGGGGCAGCCTCAGACTGCATCCATAGAATCACTTCCAATGAGGATGCACCCTTCGAGTTTTTTATAAGCATCAAAGCAGCCCTGATTGTGATGTGAACCTGTATCACAGGCATTAATTAAGTGGCTATAGTCTGAGCACAGCCCAACCTTGCTTTTTGTATGGAGTAACTTACTATTTTGTAGTGGCAAGTAGTGTTTGCATTGGAGAGAAGAGAATGGAATTTGTTTGTAGGGAAGGCCCCTTATCTGGTCTGGAGGGAGCATTTTAATGAACCTTTTTTAGTCATGCAAACATTATGCAAAAGCATACCCATTGTTCTCAGGAAGACCCTGAGGTGGAGTAGAAACCCAAATACCAAGACTTTATTTACACTGAGAGGCAGAGCATCCTATTCATAATGTCAGTTGGTCTTCTTAGCAGGACTCTTCTACAGTCTTCGCGGGTCTCTCCTCCTATAACCAGCTCTAGACCACCTGGAGATATTTGTATCTTTTGTGTCCAGGCATTTTCTTCTGGGAAGCTGGGACTTGAGCCTGAACTATCAAGGATTTGCAGGCCAGATTTCCTCTTTGCTGGCCCCTGGTGACACAGTGAAGACCCCTGGGTTAGCCTTGTTACCTGCTCAATCTTGACCGCATAGAAGGTGTTCCCGACAGGCTAAACAAGTCAGATTTAGGGAACTGTGTGGTGAACTCTCATTTGAGCCACTGCAGATTCCTTCTGAAGGGAACAGAGCCAACCTCACTTTTAGTCACCCAGAAGCAGGAAATGAGTGGGCGGATAAGGGGCAGCACCGTTTCCTCTGGGCTTCTAGTTCTGAGAGCGTGGGAATTCCCATGGGCAAAGGTTGAGTTGTTCCCGCCATTGGGAAACCTGTGGGGATTCTGACAAAGAAGATTTTGACTCGTAGTTTTCAGAGTAGTCCCTTCTGATATTAGTTGTGAGCAGCTCTGTTGTCAGCTACCTTCTTGAGTAAAAGTCTTCAGTGAAAGAGTTGAAAACTACAACCTGGCCTAAGGTAATCAGTGGAGAACTGGGGAAGGTTCCCTCCCTCAGGCTAGAGCAGGTGTGTGCTGGAGGTGGGCCCATCAGAGTGACTGTTGTGTGGGTCACTGGTAGCAAAGGCACAGCCCGGCATCAGGGACAAGAAAGCTAAGCAGAGAGATGAATTAGAGGGACTTGTTCTCAGGGACATGCATATAGTTATAAGGGATCCAGATTCCTGGTAACTCACTGTAATACTTGAGAGGACCCTGTGAGGGAGACCCACTGCTGGAAGGCAGGCCAATGGCAGCTCCTGTTATATTAATCTGGGAAAAAGATATGAAAAAATGGGCTCTTTCATTTTGTCATCTCAAAATGGTTAAGTAGTAGACACGGCTTGGGTTCTGATTTTTACTGTGGTGTCTCATTTGTGATGTGAAAGTTACTAAAATCAGGAGGTCACCTGTAAAAGGCACACAAGAAATATTTGTTCTTTTTCCCTTTCTCCAAATTCAAAGAGATCTCCTTTTCTGAGGTGTAGGAATAGACCCAAAAGGTTTCTGTCCAAAGGAATATAGGATAGTTATATCAAGATAAAGAAATTAAAAATAGCCAGGCGTGGTGGCTCAAGCCTGTAATCCCAGCACTTTGGGAGGCTGAGGCAAGACAACTGCCTGAGCTCAGGGGTTCAAGACCAGCCTGGGCAACTTGGTGAGCTCTCGTCTCTACAATAAATCAAAATATAAGCCGGGCATGGTAGCGCGTGCCTGTAGTTCCAGCTACTTGGAAGGATAGTCGAAGGCTCGCCTGAGCCTAGCAGGTGGAGGCTGCGGTGAGCCATGATCGTGCCACTGCACTCCAGCCTAGGCAACAGAGTGAGACTCCGACTCAAAAAAAAGAAATAAGAAATAGCCTGGAAAGCTGTAGCCTATTAGAAAACTTAGCACTTACATCTTCTTGGGTACTTCTCACCCCTGGAAACAAAATGCTCTTGCCTCGGGTGTAGCCACTTACAAATGAAGGTGTGTTTGTGGGTCACAAAACACTGTCCTTTCACAGAGCTTGCTTTTCACAGTAGAAAATCAGATTACCAATAATTTTTTTTTGTACCAACACTTTTCATCAATATGGAAGAGCTAAGTGGAATGTTTAGCCTTGAAAATGAAAATGTAAACAGAATGCTTAGTCACAAAATACATTCCTTCCCAGAGACCGGGAAAATAAGGGAAAATACCTTCTAATATCCCTCCCTTTTCGTAACTCCTTGAATCTGTTACTGATTTTACAGCATCGCTGCTTAATTTTGATTTCACACAGCTTTTGCAAGGTCAGGTGAGAGTCGGTTGCAGTTAGAAACTGTGAATTCACTTGAAATCAGGCCTCAGAATCAGAAGCACATATCTTCCCGCTCCCCTGCATTTCCTTGATTTCAACAGAATTTTGTACGGATCTCAGATCCTGTTATATTTACCCCTACACAACAGTAAGGTTCATTCAAAGTAAGTTAATGTTTTCTAATAGTCTTCTTTGAGCCAGTTTTGAATGAGCTTTGTATAATTCAGGGAAAAAAAGGTTAACTTATTTAACAAGTTTTGTAAATCAGACACAGCTTGATACGAGTTTTTTTTTTCTTTATTGGTTTTATGGCTTTGTTGAGGTATAATTGACACAGAAAAAACTGCACTTATCTAAAATGTACAATTTAATAAATTTTAATATACGTATATACCCAGGACATCACTACCACAATTGAGAGAGTGAACATATTGGTCACCCCAAAACTGTCCTTATGTCCCTTTGTTTGACTTCATTCTTAACCAAGGAGAATACATCCATAAGCTCTTCACCAAATTCTCTGCCTCAGAAAGTCAAATTGCCGAGAAATCTATTTCTAAGCCTTATTTGACTTTTATTTGGACAAGTTGAATAAATACACGCAATTTGTTGACAATGCATTCATAAATGAGGGCATAAGAAATCTGTCTTCAAATTGCATCTTAAAGGAAAACATTTTCATAGTAAACTCTATTTGTCCCAGGAACTATTAGACTACCTGAAGGATGAAAATTGAAAAGTGAGCAATCATACTTGGAAAGGTCCCTGGTTTTCATTTCTTACAGGTCTGTACATTTCTCAGAAGCTAAACTTGAGAAAAACTACAGATTCCTGACATGAGTGCTGCAGCCTCCCCTCTCCCCTCGTCTAGGGGATGGAGATGGAGCCCCAGCTGCAGCTCATTTTGGAGAACCCCATTTTATAACTGGTCTCTAATGAAATGTATTTAAGAATTGCTTGATAAAAATCTGAATGTTCCAGATAGAGTAATGGCAATAGCACTATTAATACTACGATACAAAGATCTTTTCCTTCTCTGGTTTCTCAGCTGGATTCTTGGGTCCTTAGGTTATCAGCTGTGAGTGCCCTGGGTAAGACATTGGACAGTTCCAAAACTCAGTTTCTTCGCCTATAAAATGTGGTTAATGGTAACAATAGAGTTTCCGTGAACACGAGGTAACAGGCACTCCTTTTGTGTTCATTGCCATTCTTGTACATGTATTTCTTTTTCTTTTTTTTTTTCTTTTCATTTCTTTTTTGGGGGGGTCTCACTCTGTCACCCAAGCTGGAACGCAGTGGCATGAACACAGCTCACTGAAGCCATGATTTCCTGGGTTCGGGTGGTCCTTCTACCTCAACCTCCCAAGTAACTGGGATTACAAGCACACACCACCATGCCTGGCTAATTTTTTTATTTTTTGTAGAGACGAGCCCAGGCTGGTCTCGAACTGCTGGGCTTAAGCGATCCTCCTGCCTCGGCCTCTCGAAATGTTGGGATTACAGGAGTGAGCCAGCATGCCCAGGCAAGTATTGCTTTTCCTAACGTCAGTGTTGCTGGCATTTGGAGCAAGTGTTTACCGCACATCAACCCATAGTGGAGCCAACCATCTTTCTATGGTGTCTGGACATCTGCTTATGGCTGAGTGGTGAATTGCACTTCCAGCTCTTATAGGCTTGGAAGAGGAGGAAGGACACTTGTCTGCCAGAGAGAGAAGTTCCTCCGTAACCTCAGCTTTCTGAGGATATGGAGGAACCTGTTGTGGAAATGGCCTCAGTGTGCTGGACACTCAAGTTGTCCTGCAAGGCCCCAGAGGAGCAGATTTCTAACTATGGTTGAGGTGTCCTCTATAGATAGCCCCCCCAAAACAGAAAAGGCTTCTAGCTGGAATAGCTCTTGACATGCTTTGTCACATTGTTTTTATTATACTCATAAAAAACTGAGTTCCATCTTAGTTCTGGACCAGACACAACGGTTCATGCCTGTAATTCCAAAACTTTGGGAGGCCAAGACAAGAGAACTGCTTGAGCCTAGGAGTTCAAGACCAGCCTAGGCAACATAGCAAGACCTCATCTCTACAAAAAATAAAAAAAATTAGCTGGTGTGGTGGTGTGTGCCTGTAGTTCTGGCTTCTTGTAAGGTTGAGGAGAATGGATCCCCTCAGTCCAGGGGTTCAAGGCCGTGGTGAGCCATGATAGTGCCACTGCACTCTAGTGTGAATAACAGAAGGAGACCCCGACTCGAGAAGAAAAAGAGAAACAATTAAAAACAATATACAAGCTGGGCTTGGTGGCTCAGCCTGTAATCCCGTGCTTTGGGAGGCTGAGGTGAGTGGATTTGCCTGAGCCCGCGGGTTCGAGACCCGCCTGGGCAACTTGGCAAGATCTCATCTCTACAATAAATAAATAAATAAATAAATTAGCTGGGCATGGTAGCACGCACCTGTAGTTCCAGCTACTTGGAAGGCTGAGACTGGGGATTGCTGGAGCCCAGCAGGTCGAGGCTGCGGCGGCCAGGAGTGTGCCACTGCACTCCAGTCTGGGCGACAGAGTGAGACTCCAACTCAAAAACAAAAAACAAAAAAAAAATATACATAAGAAGGTATACCTCACACTGTTACTAATAGTAAAAAATTCTCAACAAAATCTACATCGAAATTTTGGCACATCCATGGGCTAGGATATAATGCAGAGATTTAAAACTACAAATATAAAGACTATATAGAAACAGAAATTATGTCTGCTGCAATGTTAAGATAATAGTTTAGGTCTGGCACAGCGGTTTGCACCTGTAATCCTAGCACTTTTGTAGGCCGAGGCAGGAGGACTGCTTGAGTCCAGGAGTTTGAGACCAGCCTAGGCAACATGGCGAGACCCTGTCTCTACAAAAGATTTAAAAAATTAACCAAGAATGGCGGCATGTGCCTGTAGTTCCAGCTACTCAGGAAGCTGAGGCAGGAGGACCACTTGAGCTCATGAGTGCACGTCTACAGTGAACTGTAATCACATCACTGAACTCCAGCCTGTATGGCAGAGCAAGATCCTGTCTCTAAAAAATAATAATTATAACTAATAAAAAATAAAAAGGTAATAGTTTGATTGTTGCATGTGTAATCTAATCTCAAAAAAATAAATATAGAGGTAGCATCCGTAATGCTGAGGGAATCTTGCAAATGATGTTTTGCATTTTGTTGAGCAAACTTTTTAGCTTGTGTACTCTATATACCTAGCTTTGGCATATTCATAAATATTATCCAAACCTTCTTCTTTTGTATGCTGGATTGTCCTGAAACTGAATTACAGCAAGAGTTGGTAAGGTAAACTATCACCCAGGCTGGAGTGGAGTGGTGCGATCATAGCTCACTGCAGCCTCAAACTCCTGAGCTCAAGTGATCCTTCAGCCTCAGCCTATCAAATAGCTGGAACTACAGGTGTGTGCCCCAACACCTGGCTAAATTTTTCTTATTATTTGTAAAGACAAGGTCTCACTATGTTGCCCAGGCAGGTCTTGAACTTCTGGCCTCAAGCAATCCTGCTGAGTGAGACCACTGAGTGGTCCAGCAATCCTCCTGTCTCAGCCTCCCAAAGTGGTGGGATTATAGGTATGAGGCACTGCGCTTGGCCAATAGCCTGCTTTTGATCACTGGTTAAAGAGGAGCCTGGCAGATATGGCCCTAGGCCTAAATGGAGGTAGTTCTGCAGGGTGTAGTAAATCAAAAGGGCTTTGGGGTATTACAGATGTGTGGTCAACTTTGTGAATCTGGGATCGGCTCAGAGTCTAAGTAACTTAACTTTTATGGACTTCAATTGCTTCATTTGTGAAATGAGTTCCTGTGATTATGACATTCTCCCCAGAAAGTTCCAGTGAGAATTGTAGTTCGCTATACTGGTTGCTGGAGATAAACAAAGAGTAAGACACCAGGCTCAATAAACATAAGAGGAGGAGCATTCTTAGCAAAGGGCGTGTCATGAATAAAGGCAGAGAGGAGGGATAGCCTGTGCTGGAGGACATTACCTGTAACAGGGTGCAGCAGAGTGCAAAAAAACTAGAGTCTGGGCCGGGTGAGGTGGCTCACACCTGTAATCCCAGCACTTTGGGAGGCTGAGGCAAGAGGATTGCCTGAGACCAGGAGGTGGAGGCTGCTGTGAGCTGTGATTGTGTCACTGCATTCCAGCCTGGGTGACAGAGTAAGACTGTATTAAAATAAATAAATAAATAAATAAGCCGGGCTCGGTGGCTCAGCCTGGAGTCCCGCGCCTTGGGAGGCTGAGGTGAGTGGATGGCCTGAGCCCGCGAGTTCAAGACCCGCCTGGGCAACTTGGTGAGACCTCACCTCTACAATAAATCAAAAAATTAGCCGCGTGTGGTAGTGAGCATCTGTAGTTCCAGCTACTTGGAAGGCTGAGGCGGAAGGATCACCAGAGCCCAGCAGGTCTGGGCAACAGAGTGAGACCCCAACTCAAATAAATAAATAAAGCAAAACCAAAAACTAGAGAGGCCAGCAAGAGACAGTCCCATCATATATGCCCCACTATTAAATTTTAACGCGCAGAGAGTTACAGAAGGACTTTTTGCAGAAGTGTGGAAACTTTTTTTATTTTTATTTTTTTGCACTTATATAGAAACTTCTGGTATAGAACACCCCCTGGCACTCTGCATTTTATGTAGACCATCCCTGTGAAGGATATAGGTCACTGCAGAGAAATCAATGAAGAGGCCACTGGGTGGTTGGTCCAGTGAGAGATGATGGATCTAATAGGTGCAAAACTAAGCCCCCTCATCTCCCTGCCACAAGCCTAGACCTTGCACAGACTTCCCCACCTTGGTAGCAGTGAAACCTTTCAGGCTGCCCCCTGACCACTCACATCCCACAGCCTTCCCTTCAGCACATTCTCTGGTTGGCTCCACCTTCAGGTTAGAGGCAGAATCCAGTGTCTTCTCACCATGTCCACCATAGGCCAGCACAATCTCTTGGACGTGGAATCCAATCCGGACCACGTTCCCAGCCTCCATCCGCCTTCAACACGGCCACCAGAGAGACCCTTTGAGTGCCTGGAAGTCACGTCATTTCTCTACCCCCAAACTGCCCGACTTCTCCTCCACCCCCCACCTTGCTGCTTTTTCTCTTGAGAACTTATCATCTAGCAGCACAGTATTCGTCAAAAGAATGATTAAGTGATGATGAAGGTCTCTGTCTGAGGTAGCAGAGAAGGGAAACAGTGGTAGGAGGTATTTTTAAGAAAACTTAAGAGGTAAAATTGACCAGATTCCATTGCTGATGAACCGGTTACAATGAGGAGTAAGCATGACCCGGGTGTGTCACTGGGCACCTGGATGGGTTGGTGGCACCATAAGCTGGTCCAGGGAGCAGAGGCAGAGGAGCAAGGGTGAGGTGTGGGACATCCTAAGTGAAAAGCCCTGGGCTGTACAAATGCAGACATCTAGGTACAGAGATCCCAAGGGCTCCCTCTGTCTAGCCAGACGTACCCTTGCCTAGGTTCCAGGTGATGTCTAGAGAGGGGCGAAATCCACATCAGAAACTTTAGGGTACATAAGAATGTCCCAGGACTGTGTATTAAAAGTCTGGATTTCGGCCGGGTATGGTGGCTCATGCCGGTAATCCTAGCATATTGAGAGGCCAAGGTGAGAGGATCGCTTGAGCCCAGGAGTTACAGCAGCCTGGGCAACATGGCGATCTCTTGTCTCTACAAAAAAATCCAAAAAGTAGCCGAGCCTGGTGGCACACGTCTGTAGTCTCACTCTCCCTCCTCGGGAGGCTGAGGTGGAAGGATCACCTGAGCTCTGGAGGTTGAGTCTGTGGTGAGTCGTGATCGTGCTACTGCACTCCAGCCTAAGCAATAGAGTTGAGACACTGGCTCAAAAAAAGAAAAGAAAGTCCAGGTGTTACATCCTGTTGATTCTGATTCAGTAAGAGCTGCCTGCCGGGAGCCCAGGAATCTGCATTTTAGCGAGTGCCCAGGGTATCCTGATGCAGGTGATCCACAAGCCTCACTTTGAGAAACACTGATGTTAAACTAGCCTTCTCCTTGGTCCCACTCATTACCCCCAGCTGCTTGAAAAACCTGTTTCCATTCCTATCCCTTTGTTAAATCAGGACATTGTCAGATAGAAACACTGACACCTGATTAACATGTAAACTGTATTCCTTGCATGCATTTGATAAGAAATTTTGTGATAACATTCTATGTCATAATTATATTATAGAATGCAATAGCATGTTCCAGTGAGTTACACATAATTATATTAAAGCAGTACTTAGGGCAATTATACCATTTGTTGAATTGTTATAATTTCATTAAGTGTAGAAAGCTGCAATGGATTAAATTCAGAAACACTGAAGTTTTACAGTGGCTCCTTTTGAAAAATATCAAGGAGGTAGGGGGCTTGCATTGTTCTGCTAAGCCTCAGTTAGTTACTAAATCCAATAGGGAATTCGATACAATCTGCCTTGCACAAGCCACTTTGGATTTGACCCACCCCCACTCCCAGCCCTCCCATCCAAATGCTGACCAGGCCCGACCCTGCTTAGCTTCCGAGATCAGGTGTGTTCAGGGTGGAACAGCTGCAGATCCCACCCCTAACTCTCAACCTACCACCTTCCCTTCTGACTGGCATCAGTCACTGGCTCCAGTCTCCCTGGGCCAAAATCCTGCACCTCTCAGACACCCTCAGCTTCTCTCTGCCACACTCTCTATTTAGTGAAAAACGTGCCATCTCGCTGTCTCTGAGCCTCAGGGATCAAGCTTTGTTTATTGTTTGTTTGCTTGTTTTTTATAGATTCACAGTCAGTGAGTCATTACAGGTGACAAGCTCACCGGAAGTAAGGCCCCAGGACCCGCTTGGCTGAGCACCCCAGGAGCTCCCTGGACCCGCCTACTCGTGGGTTCCATTGCAGCCCTACTGAATCAGGATCTGCCTTTCAACAAGATCCCCAGGTGATTTCTCGACACCTACAAGTTGAGAAGTCCCTCTCCGAAGTCTAGAGTACACCAACCTGGTCTACTTTCCTGATGAGGAAACCAAGACCCAAAGGGAGGAGCTCACAGGCCTATGGGCCCACAGTTGGTGGTTAGCAGAGTCATGCTAGAGCAAGAATAAAGCTTTTATTATTTCGCTATTGTGTGTTATAAATAGCTGCAATGAAGCACCAAACTGTGCTTTATATACATTAACTCTTTTAAGCAACTCAGCACCCTGCAAGGAGGTTATTTGTGTTTCCAATTTCCAAAGCGAAACTCAAGAGTCAGAGATAAAAACTTACTCGAGGTTATAGTTAATCAAATTTCAATACCAGATCTTTTCAGCTCTAACTCTGTTTCTATGCTCCGAAGCTGGGTTTTTTGTTTCTAACCCATCAAAAAAACCATACAGTTGGAATGCTAGGCCCTGCCAGGCTCATGAAAGAGTTGCTTCCCTGCACTCATAGTCTGTCCTCTGCTCCCTACCCCTGGGCCTGAGGACTAACAAGCTCTTTCTCCTGAAGATTTCTTACATCTTCTTATACCCACCAGCTCCCTTAGTTTCCAAAGCATCTTATAGCCTTTTTTTTTTTTCTTGAGTCAGAGTCTCCCTCTGTCGCCCAGACTGGAGTGCAGTGGTTGCTCCCAGCCACCGCAGCCTCGATCTGCTGGGCTCCGGTGATCCTTCCGCTCAGCCTTCCAAGTAGCTGGAACTACAGGTGCGCGCTACCACGCCCGGCTGATTTTTTGATTTCTTGTAGAGGTGAGGTCTCGCCAAGTTGCCCAGGTAGGTCTCGAACCCGCGGGCTCAGGCAATCCACTCATTTCAGCCTCCCAAAGCGCGGGATTACAGGCTGAGCCACCAAGCCCAGCTTTATAGTCTTTCCTTGTAGTTCTAAGCCTTGAATGGGTTGAGATGTAGATACTCTCGTTATCTCCATATTGACTCAACTGCAATTCTCATCTGGAGTTCAGAGTTCTATCTTAGGACCAATGGGAGCCCACACACTCCTCACATTTCCGCCACCCACAGGAGGTGTGGGGACTCTGCAGAGAGACTGAGATCTGCAGTTGAAGACAACCCCATGTCTGTCTTAGTTCCTTTGTGCTGCTACAACAAAATACCATAAACTGGGTGGCTCATAAACAGCACTGATTTATTTCTGACAGTTCTGGAGGATGGGAAGTTCAAGATCAAGGCACTAGCAGACTTGGTACCTGGTGAAGACCAGTTTCCTCATTCATATAGATGCCTTTTCACTGTGTCCTTCATGGTAGAAGAGGTGAGGGGCCTTGCTCAGGTCTCTTTTATAAGGGCACTAATCCCACTCCCGAGGGCTCCACCCTCATGACCTAATCAACTTCCAAAGGTCCCACTGCCTAATACCATCCCCTTGGAGGTTAGGATTTCAACATATGAATTTTGAGAAACACAAATATTCAGCCAACAGCACCTTGTGTGTTGCTCTGGCGATGTCCTCTGTCATCCATATTTCCATGTTGGAATTCTTTGAAACAATCAGCGTGGCTTCTTCTTGAATGGACAGTCTTATCTTCTATGTGTAGACTGACCTATTTAATTCTTTTCTTTCCCTCCATATTAGTCAGGGTTCTCCAGAGAAACAGAACCAACAGAAAGGAAGGATGGAAGAATGGATAGAGATAGGTAGGTAGACAGACAGACAGATGGATAGAGGACTTATTAGAGGGATTGGCTCATGTGATTATGGAGGCTGAGAAGTCCCACAATAGGCTGTCTTACAATCTGAAGAACCAGGAAGCTAGTAGCATAGCTCAGTCCCTGTCTGAAGGCCTGAGAACGAAGAAAGCCAGTGGTGCACCTCTTGGTCTGAGAGAGAAGGCCTGAGAAGCTGGGGAGCCACTTCCAGAGTTGGAAGGCCAGAGAACCTGAGGTTCTGATGTCCGAGGACAGGAGGAGCGTGTCACAGCTCCAAAAGGAAGAGTGAATTTGTGTTTTGTATTTTTTTTAGTCTCACTCTGTCGCCCAGGCTAGAGGGAGTACAGTGGTGCAATCATAGCTCACTGCAACTTCAAATTCTTGGACTCAAGTTATCCTCCCACCTCAGCCTTATGAGTAGCTGGGACTACAGGTGCATGCAACAATGCCCAGGCACTCTCAAACACTTGGCCTCAAGTGATGTTCCTGCCTCAGCCTCCCAAAGTGCTGGGATTATTGATGTGAGCCACCACATCTGGCCGTTGCCTTTTTGTTCTGTCTGGGCCCTAGGCCAATTGGATGGTGCCCACCTACACTGAGTGAGGGCAGATCTTCCTACTCAACTGACTGATTCAAACTCAGATCTCTTCTGAAAACATCCTTATAGATATATCCAGAAATAATGCTTCACTGGCCATGTGGGTATCCCTTTGTTGACTCATTCTTCCCCTCAGCATTCTATGTCAGTTTTGCTTAAATGTCTGATACTAAAGGGCCTATGATCTTCTTCTTCTCCCTTTCTCCCCATGCTTAATCTTCTTTAGAGTTCCATATCTTGGTGAACCAAATTCATTCACATTCTTCATCTCATTCCAATTGGGTTTACAGTTGCATAGCTTCTGGTCCTGTGAAACTTAGGCAAGCAAACTTGGCAAATAAAATTTAAAAAGAAACAGAAAGAGATAAAAACCTCAACTCCTACAATTTCCAGATTATATGTGTGTGTGTGTGTGTATTCTTTTTCTTTTTCTTTTTTTTCTTTGAGTCTGAATCTCACTCTGTTGCCCAGGCTGGAGTGCGATGGCATGATCTCAACTCACTGCTGCCTTGAATTTCCTGGCTCAAGTGATCCTCTCACCTCAGCCTCCTAAGTAGCTATAGATGCATGCCACCATGCCCAGCTAATTTTTTGATTTTGTGTGTGTGTGTGTGTGGATATGAAATCTCACTATGTTGTCTAGGCTGGCCTTGAACTTCTGGGTTCAAGAAATCCTCCTCTGCCTTTCAAAGTGGTAGGATTACAGGCAAGAGCCACCGTGCCCAGTCAATTTTCAGATTTATGCACTGAGTTTGAATTTCTGAATAATCCATGATATTCTGGCAACTTGGCCTACTATTCTATGTCTACTATTAATATCTACCTTTCTTTGGGCAGTTTTGTCCAGAATAAGTATTTAATTAGTGTAATATTATTGGAGTCAAATGAAGTGAGAAAAATATGATGGTCGCTAGAGGGGTCAACAATACAACATGAGTGTTTTACTACTAATTATTTTAGAAGATACTTGTGTCAATACTCCAGCTCCCCCTCCAACTCTTAGCAAGACTCCTTCCCAAACCATTTTTTTTTTTTGTCCTCTGGACTTCCTTCAAATGTCCTGTGCACAGC
Source organism: Tarsius wallacei (assembly GCA_963574415.1). NCBI lineage: Eukaryota > Metazoa > Chordata > Mammalia > Primates > Tarsiidae > Tarsius > Tarsius wallacei. The sequence goes on along the minus strand of CAUYQG010064777.1, from coordinate 3,483 downwards.
TCAGATACAGATCTTAAAGCCTACTTTTAAAATTTTGGATTCTACTTGATCTTAAACATAAAGAGAGATTTCTTTGTTGTTTGTGATATGCACATAGTGAGAATTGCCTCATTTATACTGTATCTGCACGATAACAAGGCAGGTAAAACATGAAACAGTCACATCGATCGTTTAGTATCATATAGACCCACTGTAGGTGACTTAGCTGAACTCAACATCTTTTTTTAAAATCTATAACTTGCCTGAGTGGAAAAGAAGGCTGTCTTGTGAAGTTTTTCAGGGTCGGGAGACATCTGCTGATTCCAATATAGATGTTCAGCCACTTCAGATATGCATAATAATACTGTTACTGTTCAGGAAAAATGAGTTTCTACCAGCAAAAAGTGTTTGTGATCCCCAAGCCTTTTCTTGAACAGGCCCGTCTTGCCACATGGCCTCTTCTCTTCCTCATCTGCAGAATCCCTGACTCCTGGTGCCTCTGACAGCACCTGCTGTCACCTGATAGGGTTTTTTCTCATGGAAGACAGATGGGTGACCTTTGGTTTTATTACTTGTTTAAATTGAACCCTTCTGAAAGCATATAAGCACAGAGTTGAGGGACTGCGATGATGAGATTAAAAGGAATGCAGCTATTTTCAGAAACAGGTGACTGCCAAACTTGTCAATCAAATTATTTTCATTTAATGTCATTAAAATAGAAGGTAAAGTTTTAAAAATAAAAATGTCTTAAATTGCTATGAATTTATCTCGTTGATTTTGTTAGTATAGCCAGTTATTATAAAAATTCTATCATACAAGTAAATGAGAATAGTACAAAAGCAAAAATAGGATAGAGATTCCGTAATTCTTTCCAGTCAGATATCCCCCATGATAATCTGTAAAGGATAGAAATTAAGACTTTAAACATTTCACTAGAAAGGTCGTCTCCATTTAAATCCTCTTTGTCTATTTTATTGATCCCCTTCTTGGTACATTCCTACCTTTGATGTGTTTTTTTCTAAAGCCTTGTATTTCAACACACATACACTGACTGAGTATATCAAGACAGACTGCATAACTGTTACATATAACCCCCACAAGAGTGCTGTGAGGAAGCACACCAGATTAACTCACTCATGTAAGATCACAGTGCTCAAAAATGGCCGAGCAAGGATCAGAGCCTCTATTTTCTTCTTCCAAGCTCACAGACCTTTCTAGTAAATCTTTTTAAATACCCTGGAAATACAAAGAACATACTTAGGAGATCCCAGTCCCCTTCGATTTGAGGTTTGAGGCCCCGTTGGGGAAGAGTACTACCTACTGTCACCTGGAAAGAACCTCTCTTTCTTGAGTCCATATCACTAATGTCCAGATAGATCTCTCCGGAAGCTGTAGTCCAGCAGTTAAAACAGTAGAGATTTCAGGGGCGATTGCCTGCTGTGCTGACCAGCTGCCCACTGCCTCTTCCTATTTCATCAATAAATTTCCCTAACTCAGTTATACTCACATGTAACGTGAGAAAAAGCCGACAGTTAATTTAAGGATGAGCCTGTGAAAACTTGGGGGAAGCTACATGTTTCAATTATATTAATGAACACGCAAATGCAATCAAATCAAATGGATAAGCATTGTGTCAAGTTTTTGCAAGAAGAGAATTGCATTTCACATGCATGAAAGCAACTCTCTTGTAACTTACGAAATACGAGATTAAAAATAACCGCACAGGAGAACCATTAAAATACTTATTATTTGAGTTAGATTAGAATTCTATGAGGATGGTTTCATCAAATGATTTGTGTTATTTTAATTTCCTTTCACAATCAGATTCAAATTGCCCTACCTACAGGTTACACGGTTAAGCAGATGCTCCTTAAACATCAAACCTCACTTTTTATAACATTCATCATTGATTTTTAAAAGGTATAATATCAGCTTGAAGCGAGCCACTGAATCTCTTCTGATTTTTAGTTACCAGCTCCTTCCCATAATATTTCAGAGATGTTGATCTTAAAGGGGGAAAAAAAGGGAAAGATATCTCAGAGGCAAGAGCTTTATATCTCAAAATATTTTATGATTTAACAGCTACCCTGGGAATTGAAAAAGATGATGCTAGACTCAGCTAAAATTCAATATCTTGTCTTTAAAGTGTGCTAACTGCAGTGTGGCGTTCTGACACCCGTCGTCTGCATGCAATTCTAGTTCCTCAGCTACTAAGAAATCGCCCATGGAGAAGGAACTGCTTCATGAATTCAATTTTATCGTCCATCCATAAGTAGCTGTATTTCTTCAAGTAGCTTTGATACTTGGGAGCATTAATGGTGACTGATTACACCCTGCTCGGAATTTCCTGGTGCATTTCCTCCAGCACATCCATTGGAGCCATGTTCTTTCCTAATGGGAAAATAAAATGGAAAAAAGTAAGTGGAGCCAATGATTTCATTTAAATCCAGGAAGAATTAGAAGTGGCCTACAAGTCAGACTGCTGCCTTCCAAAGCACCCCACTAAGTAAGCACACGAGTTTATGTTATACAAGAGTTCTCAAAATGCTGTATGTTAACTAAATTTTTGTAAGGAGAATCATGCTCTAAGTACAGTAGGGAATCTTGTTACTTAAGGGACTATATTGTGAATCATTTGGTAGAGAATTGTTTGGGAAAGTGAAATATCACTCAATTTATCTTTCACAGATGATACTGGTTTTTTTAAGATCAGAAAAATACGCAACTAAGTCTCTGTATAAGTGGAAAGTGGATTTTTTTCACCATGAACTTTCATGAACCAGCAGAATTATGCATCAACAGTGATCAATAGAAAAAGATGAAGGTTTCCCTCTGACAGCATCATCTCCTGACTGCCTAAGGAACTCAAGGCAGGGAGAAGAAGCTTGTTGCCACTGTTTCCAGAGGCCTCTCTGATGTCTTTACTGAGAGCACCTCAGACCCTTCTCCCAGCCTTCGAGCAGCCAAAAGACCCAGGAAGATGAAGCCAAAGAGGTGACTGCCCACAGGCATGTTGACCATGGGCATCATTGACAGACAGTTCCTACTTTTTCTCTTGACTAGATACCTGCCAAACCAACCAATGTTTATGGTTAATGTGCATGCTTTTGGTTTCCATTTTCACATTTAGTTCAAAATTATGTCATCCTTACAAAGCAAGTTGGGAGGAAAAAATGAGGAGATTTAACTATGTTCACAGAAATATGCCTTTTACCCTAAAGGTTGCAATCTTTTTTATTTCGTTTTTATTCCAGTATTCTAATTCCTTATTCAAAACTTGCATGCTATATATACAAGAACTGTGCCATACTCTTTTTTTTTTTTTTTTTTTTGAGTTGGCGTCTCACTCCATCGCCCAGACTGGAGTGCAGTGGCCGCTCCCGGCCACCGCAGCCTCGACCTGCTGGGCTCCAGCGATCCTTCCACCTCAGCCTTCCAAGTAGCTGGAACTACAGGCGCGTGCTACCACGCCCGGCTAATTTTTTGATTTATTGTAGAGATGAG
>CAUYQG010064775.1:0-12357 GCA_963574415.1 Tarsius wallacei | reverse complement strand
CTCTATACATATATGTGTATGCAAATATAAGCGAGCTTGAAAATGCATAGACATATACACAAAGCACATAAACTCTGTTTGCCTCTGGGGGAGGAGGAAGGTAACTTACCTTTTATTTTTGTACTCTTTTGTATAGCATATATATATGTACTATATATATTTTTTAATTTAGAAGAAAGATATTGTTTTGTGTCAGTTAAGGATAGTCATAGGGGAAGAGAACTGGAATCGTTCCACACAAACCTCAGCATATAGAAATACAAATTTGAAAAAATTCATATAGAATATAGATATGGTTCTGTGGCATGAGTCTCTTAAAATGTGGTTCAGGCAGGACACAATTCTGACTTTTGAGTCATAAAATTCTGACTTTTTAGTCATAAATGGCCCAGCTGGAGAAAGAGGAAATCAGAAAGGTTTCTTTTCCAGAAAGTGCTCTGGTAAACTCAGGTTTAACTTGTTTTTTATTTTATTTTTTATTTTATTTTTTATTTTTAGTGACAGAGTCTTGCTCTGTCACCCAGGATGGAGTGCAGTGGTGCATTCATAACTCACTGAGGCCTCAAACTCTAGGCTCAAGTGAACCTCTTGCCTCAGGCTTCCAAGTAGGTGGGACAACAGGTACACAACATCATGCCTGCCTTTTTTGTGTGTGTGTGTGTGTTGGAGTCTCACTCTGTCACCCAGGCTGGAGTGCAGTAACACACTCACAGCCACCCCAATGTCGACCTGCTGGGCCTAGGCAATCCTTCCGCCTGAGCCTTCCAAGTAGCCAGAACTACAGGCATTCACTGCCACGCCCAGCTAGTTTTTTGATTTATTGTAGAGACATGGTCTTCCTAGAGAACGTTGGTGGGTCAAAATCTGATGTAGCGCACCTATTCTTTTATACGATGCCTTAACATTCCGAGAGATAAGTTAAGCACTGTTCCCTGCACTGCTTGCAGCCAAACAACTCTTTGGGAAAAGTGCAGTTCCAGCAGCATTCTTTTCACCAACGTTCTCTAGGAATTAACTGCCATGTTCTAATGAACACCAGTGAAGAACTGAAAGACCTGGGAATTTATAGTAAGAGTGGCTCTGATTGTACAGTGTCATTAGTTCAAGCTTCTAATGATGAATCAGCTTGACCATTTGGATCTGATTTCTTGTTTAGTGTCTCTACACTGTAATGCCAGTCAATAAAAACAAAAATGAATTCCAGATGTTTCACCAGCTTATCCACTCGGTAACTGCTTAAGACACAGAAAGGGAACTTCTAGAGCAGGAAAACAAAGGCTTCTTTGGTTCTTTCTGGATTACAGAATTTTAAAAATCATAGATCCTAAATTCTACAGCACTTAAGAGATGATTGCTGCTGCAACAAAATTTATCAAAACCAAAGCAGCCTTTCTCAGCATAATACATCTCACTTATTACTCTTTAAATATATAGTGTCACTGCACCAAATCAAAGACAGGTCCAGGTGTTTGCTGCACTGTGTCTATTCCTTATGCAGAGTCCAGTGTGAGAGACTATAGTATTCATTCATTAGTTCAACAAAAAAGTGTAAGTACCCTCTATGCTAGACTCTGTTCCAGGTTCTGACATTGTGATACGCACAAAACAGACAAAAATTACTGCCCTCCTGGAGCTTACATTCTAGTAAAGGGGGAAAAGACAACAAACAAAATAAGTAGAATATAAAATATTTTTATGTTATAAGGATGTTAAGAAGTGCTGGCCGGGCTCGGTGGCTCAGCCTGTAATTCCAGTACTTTGGGAGACTGAGGCGAGTGGATTGCCTGAGCCCAGTGGATTGCCTGAGCCCACGGGTTCAAGACCAGCCCGGGCAAATTGGTGAGACCTCATCTCTACAATAAATAAAACAAATTAGCCAAGGGTGGTAGTATGCACCTGTAGTTCCGGCTACAGGCACGTGCTGAGGGAGGGATCCTGGGAGCCCAGCAGGTCAACGCTGGGGTGGCCGTGAGTGTGCCACTGCACTCCAGTCTGGGCAATGGAGTGAGGCTCCAACTAAAAAAAAAAGTGCTATGAAAAATATATATGTAATTTTAAAAATAAAGTGGAAACTCCAAACAAGATGGGTGGATTATATCACTGTCACTATCCTGGTGTGATATTGTTTTGTAGTTTTGTAAAATGCTTCCATTCAGGAAAACTGAGTAAAGGATCCATGGGATCTCTCTGTAATTTCTTTTTTTTTTGAGATGGAGTCACTCTGTCACCCAGACCGGAGTGCAGTGGCACGCTCCCGGCCACCGCAGCCTTGACCTACTGGGCTCCGGCGATCCTTCCGCCTCAGCCTTCCGAGTAGCTGGAACCACAGGCGCGCGCTACCACGCCCGGCTCATTTTTTGATTTATTGTGGAGATGAGGTCTCGCCAAGTTGCCCAGGTGGGTCTCGAACCCGCGGGCTCAGGCAATCCACTCACCTCAGCCACCAAGCCCAGCTTCTCTGTAATTTCTTACCACTGCATGTGAATCTACAATTATCTCAATAAAAATGTCCACAAATTTAAATGGAAGGTCCAATTATAAGTAGTGCTAAAGTAGTGCTTTATTAAAAGTAAAGACCTGAAGTTGTTGAAAGAGAGGTGGCAATATTGGGGTAACAATGCTCCAGATAGAGGGACCAGAAGAACCAGACAGAACATCTACAGGGTCTAAGACTGCTATCAATAACGCTGGCCAGAGAAGAACAGATGAAAAGAATAGAATGAGGGAACAGGTCATCATGTAAACTTGGGCTATTACTGAGTGATTTTTAAAGCAATTGGAGTATTCAGCAGCACGATCTGATATAACATGTCATTCATGTCATTCTGCTGTGTTGATATTAGACTGTAGAAACCAAGAGATGAACAATAGCATCAGGACATGGGTGACATTCTGCTACATCACTCAAATGCCCAAGTAAAATGCCTCTGTCCATGCCATTGACAAATACCAGATTCTGAAATGAAGCTCAGTGAGATTCATAAGAAATATTTTGATAGACAGTTCTCCAGCCCAGAAAACTAAAAGATAAATCAAAATATCTGAACATAGTACATAAACTCCCCCTATGAAACTTTGCTTAAATTTTTTAAACCATAAATACTAAAATTCCATAGAAGGAGAGAGGCCCCAGGAAGTTATAATAGGTAAAATATTCCTTTGAAAAGCGATGTTTCTTCTATCCCCAGAAGCATTTTTTAATAAAAATTATTTTGCTTTTGATGTTGTAAAAGTACCTTCTGAATTTGACACATGGAAAATCATACATGGTCTTTAAGTATTTGATGGTACCATGAAAAATAAAGAGAAGAGACAGTCTCTTATTTTGAGACTAATAACTTAAATTTTAAAAAGAAAATGGTAATTGATAATTTAGATAAAGACTCTGCAAGAGGTTGGTTTTTAATCACCATTTGCTCTTCAAGATTTGTGACATTTTTACATTGTTGAAAATAAGAAATGGAAAAGGTGACTTTATATAAAATTCTAGCCATTAGAAATCTCTATCAACGGGTACCTTTATAAAGCCAAAGTACAACAATAATTTATACTCATAATGCTCATGTAAAGAACTGCAAGATCCTGAAGTGCCTTCTGAATCACTTAAAAATGTGTTCAATATAGAATTTTGAATGTGTTACTAATGTTCAAGAATATAGGATTTTAAATTGTGTGTGGCATGTTTGATGATAAGCTATGAATGAGAATATTTCATTACTAAGAATTTCCTATCCTCCTTCATCTCTGTTGGTTTAATATACAATTTCAAACAAAATTTTGGGACTCAAGCTGTAAAATCTGGCTACTGAATATCTATAATAAAAACTTTTATTAAAGCTGATCATTCTAGAGGTGATCAAAGAATTTCCGTAAAGGTAAGGAACTTTGGAGATTATCTAACCTATCTCAACAGCCCCACCTTGTACAGATGAAAAAATTAATACCCAAAAAGATGAATACACGTAACTAGGGGTAGAAATGGGATGAGAGCCTAGGTTTCCAAACTTCTAGAGCACCGTGTTTTCCCTCTATCCCACTCAAACATGTACCGTCTCATTTTTTATAAATTATAATACTAGAGAACAGTATTCCAGTATATTCTGTTATTTGGTCTATCAGTATTCTAGTGTTTTCATTCATACATTACCATTATTTCAATATTTTTATAGCCAGGCACACTGACATAAGCCTGTAGTCTTATCTACTCCAGGGGCTGAAGTGGGAGGATCACTTAAGCCCAAGAATTTGAGCTTACAGTTAGCTATAATTGCACCACTGCACTCCAGCCTGGGCAATACAGCAAGACCCTGTATGTGTGTGTGTGTGTGTGTGTGTGTGTGTATTTTTTATAAAAATAATTTTCATTTTAAGATCAAGATCAACAAGTACTGTATGTACAAAGGTCAGCCAATGTATTCTCCAACTCTCAGCAGATCTGAACCTGCACAAATCACTCTAAATAACAATATTGCTACATTAGACAGAGGTTCTCTTGCAGGGATAATTATTATTCTAGGACAAAGACTTTTCAAAGCAATAGAAAAAGAAGATGACAGGATTCAAATGAATGTGTGAACTCAGTATACGAATATACTTTCATACATGATAAAAGGAAAGAAGGTGAAGACAATAAAGAACTACTTTTGGAGAGGAAAATTAGAGCTCACCAGTAATAATATTATAGTACCTGAAAGGAAAAAAAGTTGTTGTTCAAAAACATTTCCCCAGAGTTATGAAACAGGAGAGGAAATTATTCAAATATGAAGAAATTTGCTTATATAACCATTTCCTTACCATTCCCCCAAATAGCAGAGTAAATAAAAAACTCAACAGCTGGAAAAATCTGCACAGAAAATAAGTTGACAACTCTACAATGACATATTGAAGCATTTTCTTTTTTTAAATTCACATGTTTTCAAGGCAGACTTTAGAAATCAAATACTATTTCATTTTAAGTTTGTTATAAAATATTTTCACTTTAATGTTTGAATTATTTTAGCATAATAACATTTCTATTAACTTATCTCTGATAATTAATGCTAATTTTATGTTTGATATTTATATTTTATAAATTTACTTTTTTACATATTTTGTATCATATTTATATACTTTTTATTTGAAATGCAATATAAAATTGTAATGATTTTTATTTCAATCCAAATATGTAAATAAAATGTCATTATTAATTCTGACATATTGGTATTATACAAAATATATAAACACTAAACGATACATTAGACTTCTTAAAACATTGTCATTCTCATATTTTGGGCATATCATTCGATATGACTTAGGATTTCCAAGCAAGTTATAAAAAATTCATTTTCATCAAAAATGAAATCAAGAAACAAAAACTACATCTTAAAAAGGAAGTAAAACTATAAATTTGTAGACTTTCCCTTTCAACCATGATTGAAGAATTGGTACAGCACTAGTCTTTCAGATAGAAACAAATATACAGCTGAACAAAATATACGGATTAACTATTTCAGCATTAAATAGAAAGGCAGGAACATGATCTCTAAAAAGCTGTGATACCTACACCTGCCGACCGTGCGCCTTAAAAGAAGGACTGTGGTCCCTGCAAGAATTGAAAAGGCGAACCCACATTTGTCCTGCCTTTCTACTGAGAGGTACGTTCCAGAGTGCAGGGCAGAGAGGAGGTGCCCAAACACAGCAGTTTTGCTGAGGAAAGAGATGTTCGAATTCAAAGCAACTGAGGTTCCTGAAACCTGCAGGACAGGGTCTCCGAGGAAAGGGAGACAAACAGAGAAGGATCTCCAGATACCTGAAAAGGATCCCTTGAGTTTTGAGCCAAAAAATAAATTGTACATGCAGAGAATGAGACTTCACAAGGCTAGGCAGAGAAGAAATTTCAAAGAAAGAACAACTATGTAGTGGAAAAAGAACAATTACTGGGATCTGGGAGTTGAACAAATGCTGGAGTTCGCACAGAGCTAGGTGTTCTAGCTCTGATTAGCCACAGAGAAACCTCATTGAACGTCCCAGGCTTTCAGTAGAGATTTCGAAGAGACAGGCTTTTCACGTGGAGCTAACCTAGCTATAAAGCAAAGTCAATTTTGGAAGCAACCTTATTTTAAAAAAACTAAAACTGAAAGCAAGATTTGCAAAGATCTAGCTGATCCACAAGTAAATTAACTGCTTACTGGAACAAACCTCAGTATTCTATTAAAGAAAACAATAAATTCCAGACATTCAACAATGTGCCATTCATAATATCCAGCATATAATTAAAAAATTATACTAGACACATTAAGAAACAGAAAATTGTGACTTAAGTCAGATGAAAAATCAGTCAATAAAATAGATCTAGAAATGACAGCAATTTTCAGACAAATAATTTAAAACAGCTATTACAAATATGCTCTGGGAGATAAAGAGAAGCATGAACATAATGAAGAAACAATTAGGAATCAATACAGAAATGAAAAATACAAAAAAGAACCAAATGGAAAATCCACAAGTGAAAAATTCAATAATAGAGTTGTCAATTTTAAAACTCTTAGGGTGGATGGCTTCATTACATGTTTTACAGTGGAAAAGATCGATGAACTTGAAAATGAACAATAAAAACTATCCACACTGAAACACAAGGGAACAATGGCTGACAAAAATGACTAGGAGTCTCAGTAGCTCTGTGTATTTGTAACTGGAGCACCAAAGAGGTACAAGAGAGAAATTGAGGCAGAAAAATAATAAAAAAACAATGACCAAAAATGTTTCCAAACTTCATGAAAACTTTTTTTAAAATTTATTTTAAATATGTGGGGTACAATTCCGGGTTAGGTATACAAATTTTCATCATGCAGGTACCCTTGTTGATGAGGCGTGCCCCCCCTCTCCCCAGCAGTTTCCCACTGCTGCCAATCCCTTTCTTACAGTATTATGATAGTTGTTCAATACCCGCTTATGAGAACATGTGATACTCGGTTCTTTGTTTCTGTGATAGATCACTCACTATTATAGACTCTAAGTTCAACCAAGTTGCTGTGAAGTTCATAATTTTGTCCTTCTTTATGGCTGAGTAATATTCCATCGTGTATGTGTACCACATTTTAAAAAATTCAGTCCTCTTTTGATAGGCAACACAGTTGGTTCCATGTTTTTGATATTGTGAATAATGCTACAATAAGCATGTGTGTGCAGGTATCTTCATGAAAACTTTAAATGCAACAATCCCAAACAGGATACACACACACACACACACACACACACACACACACACACTCATCGGGGTACATCACAAACAAATTTCTGAAAGAAAAAAAAATCTCAGCCAGGGAGTTGAGACATATAACATACCAGAGGGTGATGATGAAAAGTATTTTCATGGTAAGTCAGGAGACAATGATGCAACATTGTAAAGTGCCGCAAGAAAAAAAAAAGCCTAGAATTATATATCCAGTAAAAAATATTCTTAAACAATGAAAGTGAAACAAAGACATTTTCAATAAAGACTGGGAGGATTCACCAACAGCACATCAGTACTCCAAGAAACATTAAAGGAAATTCCTCAGGTTAAAATAATATCAGATGAAAACTAGAAAGCATTTAAAAGCACAGGAGATGGTAAACATATGAGAAATTTGAAAAGCTTTTTTCTCATTTCTTAATTTCCATAAAAGGTAATTAATTGTGACTGCTTAAGGCAGAATAATAACAAGGTATTTGGAGTTTATGACTTACAGAAGTACATGGTTGTAAGATGAATTTTATGTAAAATGGTACAATATTATTTGAAGGTAAACTGAGAAGGTAAAGATGTATATTGTAAGGCACACCCATGGAAAAGAACTAAAGAAATGTAACTAATAAATAATATGTAACTTTTAAAACACTCAATTCTAGCTGGGTGTGGTGGCTCACACCTGTAATCCCAGCACTTTGGGAGACTGAGGTGGGAGGATTGCTTAAGGCAAGGAGTTCAAGACCAGCCTAGGCAACATACCAAGACCTCGTTTCTACAAAAAATAAGAAATTAGCCTGGCATGGTGGCACGTGCCTGTAGTCCCAGCTACTTGGGAGGCTGAGGTGGAAGGATTGCCTGAGTCCAGGAGGTTAAATCTGCAGTGAGCCATGATTATGCAACTGCACTCCAGCCTGGTCAACAAAGTGAGACCCCCCACAACTCAAAAAACAAACAAACAAAAACAAACAAAATTAAATGTTAAAAAACCCAGAGGAAAGAAAAAACAAATAACAAATAGAAAGCAAGTAGCAAAATGATACACTTAAAATCAAACTAAATAACTACATGAAATAGGAATGGAATAAATACTTAAGTTAAAAGGCAGAGGTAGTAAGACTTTTTTAAAGATCAAATATTTGCAGTTTATGAATCACATTAAAGAATATCTAAATAAGTGGGGAGATATACCATGGTCGTAGATTGGAAAACTCAATATTGTTTCAAAACTTCTCCACTCTCCTTATGCCTCACCGGTTTCACCTCTCTTCAGGTGACCTTGATTCTAACTTTTCAGATAAAAATAGAACTATCTTAACTTTCTGATTATAAATATATAAATTACCTACATCTGTCCCCATCGATCCTCCTTCTTATCCATTAAAATAAACTGTCGCCCTGGCACAAGATGAATCTCCTCATCTGTGCTTTCATGCATATCCTTTAAATCTTCACAATAACTTTATTATCTGGCTACTAAATTATTTACCCTTAAAACATATCTTCTACCTTTTTTCTCTTTTATTTTTTTATTTTTTTATTTGAGTTGGAGTCTCACTCTGTCACCCAGACTGGAGTGCAGTGGCCGCTCCCGGCCACCGCAGCCTCAACCTGCTGGGCTCCGGTGATCCTTCCGCCTCAGCCTTCCAAGTAGCTGGAACTACAGGCGCGCGCTACCACACCCGGCTAAATTTTTTATTTATTGTGGAGATGAGGTCTCACCAAGTTGCCCAAGCAGGTCTCGAACCCGCGGGCTCAGGCAATCCACTCACCTCAGCCTCCCAAGGCACGGGATTACAGGCTGAGCCACCGAGCCTGGCTTATGTCACTTATTTTTTTATTATTATTATTTTTAAGTTGGTGCCTCACTCCATTGCCCAGGCTGGAGTGCAGTGGCTGCCTCACAGCCACCCTAGCCTCGACCTGCTGGGCTCAGGCAATCCTTCCACCTCAGTCTTCCAAGTAGCTGGAACTACAGGCATGCACTACCAACCCCATCTAAATTTTTTTTTTTTTTTTTTTTTTTTTTAATTGTAGAGACAAGGTCTCGCCAAGTTGCCCAGGCTGGTCTCAAACCCTGGGGCTCTTGGTAACTAACATATTCCTTAATTCAGAATAGCCCAGAATGAACTTGTATCCTTTCAAATCACCGAATAATATTAGCCTATCCTTATATTTAAAAACTAGCCTGGCGTGGTGGCACATGTCTATAATCCCAGCACTCACTTGAGCTCAGGAGTTTGAGACTAGCTTGGGCAACATAGCAAGACTTTGTTTCTACAAAAAAAAAAAAAAAAAAACTAAATTAATTAGCCAGACATGGTGGCATGCACCTGTTACCCCAGTTACTTGGGAGACTGAGGCAGAAAGATAGCCTAAGCCCAGGAGTCCCAGGCTCAGTGAGCTGTGTTCATGCCACTGCACTCCAGTGAAGTTGACAGGCAAGATGCCCGACTCAAGAAATAGAAAAATAAAATAAAAATCTGTATGACATCCAATGTAATCTGGCTAAAACCTTTTCTTTCAGTAATCACACCACTTTTAATGGTGTTTTTAGATGGTATTTTCCAGCTTATATTCATCCTTAGGCATCTCCTGGGCTTGGGCAGAAAGATAGCCTAAGCCCAGGAGTCCCAGGCTCAGTGAGCTGTGTTCATGCCACTGCACTCCAGTGAAGTTGACAGGCAAGATGCCCGACTCAAGAAGTAAAAAAATAAAATAAAAATCTGTATGACATCCAATGTAATCTGGCTAAAACCTTTTCTTTCAGTAATCACACCACTTTTAATGGTATTTTTAGATGGTATTTTCCAGCTTATATTCATTTTAAAAATATGAAGAAGCATTACTTGCCCCAAAAGAATTTATTCAGTGCCTCCCTACAATCAAAATCTAGATTAAGAAAACCTGGGTAGAACCACATATTAACTAATTTTTATTAGATGAAAGATTGTGTTTTGTAAACAATTAATTTGAGAAAACTTCTACCCCTTGTCACGTCAATTATTTTCATTTACCTTTTTTTGTTGTTGTTGTTGAGTCGGAGTCTCACTCTGTTGCCCAGACTGGAGTGCAGTGGCCGCTCCCGGCCACTGCAGCCTCAACCTGCTGGGCTCCGGCGATCCTTCCACCTCAGCCTTCCAAGGAGCTGGAACTACAGGCGTGCGCTACCACGCCCGGCTAACTTTTGATTTATTGTAGAGATGAGGTCTCGCCAAGTTGCCCAGGCGGGTCTCGAACGCGCGGGCTCAGGCAATCCACTCACCTCAGCCTCCCAAAGCGCGGGATTACAGGCTGAGCCACCGAGCCCAGCCTCATTTCCCATTTTAACCCAAGGAAAATAATATTTAAATTATTTAAACTAGAACCTACCACAAAGAAAGAAACAAATATTTGTAATATTTCTAAGGTACACAGCATTTCACTGTTCACAGATGAGAAAACTAAAGTTTACCTGGATTAAAATAACTAGCAATGTCTCTCAACTGACAGAACAGGAGTTAATCAGAATTCAGAATAGCCTGAATTCCAAGTTCATGCTTTTTGTACTATCCTCTCGCCAAATTTTAGTTGTGCTAAACACTGTAACTGCATAAATTTAAATTCCCAAATTACCCAATAGCAACTACTTTGCAGTATGAGTGGCAGGAGGGGCACAGGTGGAAAACAAGTACCTGAAGACACCCAAAGGTAAGCTTTTCCAATACGTAATAAAGTGATAACAGAAGTTTAGTTCCATCTCCTATTTTTTCTTAATAATGAGCCTCGGGTCCAAGAAACCATTAGCTAGTGACAGGATCCCGACAGAAGCAGAACTCCAGCATCAGCAACAACATCACCAGGGAACTCAGAAATGGAAATTCCTGAACCTTACACAAATTTACCCATCTTGGTGATTCTAGTGCCTGATTCTAGTGCCTGATTCAAGACCCTGGAGAGGAAACTGGCTTTTTAGGAAAGTTCACCATCCTGCTAAACAGAGAAAGATGATTCCGTTCATCCCTCCTTCCTATAGTTTAGTGTAGAATAGTGCGTCTCAAGCTTTAGGGAGGGTTGTTAAACAACTCCTGGGCCCCAATCTCAGAGACTTCAACTCAGCAGGCCTGGGGTAGAACCCAGGAATCTGAATTTCTAACAACACACAGATGATGCAGACACTGCAGGAAAGCAGACTACACTTCTGAATAGCAGGGGACTGGAACGAACCCTCTGATGACTCTCATATATACCAACCCAAAGAACTCTTCCAGCCTTCCTTTCTCACCCTTCCTACTTGTTCCCTGAGATTCTCAATTTGTTCCACGATCACTTTTGAGAGGTACAACCAGTTTTGTCAATTCAAATTCAATACTCAAAGTACATTTTGAGCTTAAAAATGTATTATATTTAGAACAAAAACTATCAAACAAAGTCTTCAAAAGGACTTCTAAGGGGGCCGGGGGGTGCTGACCGATACATTATGCTGCTATGTTGCCGAGGCTCCTCTTCTAAAGTCCTGGCCTCAAGTGATCCTTCTACCTCAGCCTCCCCAAGAGCTAATTTTACAAACGTGAGCCACCACACCAGACTGAATGGGTTTGCATTTGTTTTTAAAGTCAGAGTCTCATTCTATCACCCAGGCTGGTGTGCAGTGGCATGCACATGGCCACTGCAGCCTCGACCTGCCAGGCTCAGGTGATCCCTCCGCCTCAACCTTCCAAGTAGCTGGAACTACAGGTGTGCACCATGACGCCTGGTTAATTTTTTTATTTACTGTAAAGATGCAGTCTTGCCATGTTGCTCAGGCTGGTCTTGAATCCCTGAGCTCAGGGAGTCCTCTCATCTTAGCCTCCCAAAATGCTGGGTTTACAGGTGTGAGCCACCACACCCAGCCTGAACAGGTTTTCAACGCAGATTTAAAAGTGGCCTATTCAGGAAAAAAAAGTCACAAAGGACATTTATTTATTAAGAAAGAGATCAAGCCAGGCTCAGTGGCTCAGCCCGCTCCTTGGGAGGCTGAGGTGAGTGGATTGCCTGAGCCCGCGGGTTCGAGACCCGCCTGGGCAGGCGAAACCTCATCTCTACAATAAATCAAAAAAATTAGCCAGGCATGGTAGCGCGCGCCTGTAGTTCCAGCTCCTTGGAAGGCTGAGGCGGAAGGATCGCCGGAG
>CAUYQG010064772.1:0-16872 GCA_963574415.1 Tarsius wallacei | reverse complement strand
GTTGGCAGGCATCTCAGAGGCACTGAGGCCAGGGGTTTGGTGGCCGTGAAGCTAGGCAGGTCTGTTTGTGACCTGGGAGCTGAGCTGGGTGTGCTTCGGGGGGTTTCCACGGACGCTATCGAAGAGGCTGCAGAGCCTGAGTCCTCCAAACACAGGCGGAAGCATTCCTTTTCTGTCTTCATCATTGTTGAATGCCTTGACAGGAACAAGACCCACATAGGCAAGGCTACTTCTCTCATCCCATCTGGAGGAAATGAGGCCACCTGGGAATGTGGAAGTCACCCCCAGGATGCAGCCCCCAAGGGAGGCGCAGTCCCCAATGGAGGCGCACCCCTGGCTGCACGTAGAGCACAGCACTTGCATATTAATAAGGACATGGGTTGGCAGGCATCTCAGAGGCACTGAGGCCAGGGGTTTGGTGGCCGTGAAGCTAGGCAGGTCTGTTTGTGACCTGGGAGCTGAGCTGGGTGTGCTTCGGGGGGTTTCCACGGACGCTATTGGAATGACCCCTGTTGGCCCTGACGCCCAAGGTGCTGCCCGGCTCGGCACTGTCTTGCACGAGCAGTTTCAACGTGGAGAATCTCTACTCCACAGCCAGTGACACGGTTTCTTCGTCAGGTTTCACAAGCGTCGTTCTTAGAGTTTTAGCAGGGAGGCAGAAGAGTTTCTCCTGTTCGAAAGACAATCAGTTCAGGCAGGATGTTCAGCACATCATTTTTTACTTTGGCTGTGCTTACTGTTAAAGCAGTTCAGAAAATTCAGCCTAATGAGTGCATAGGTGTCCACCCTGACATTCAGTTTCTGTGAGTATCATGTTCTTTTTATTTCCTCTTGTAGAGGGCTGGTGGCATGGACACTTCTTAACCCCCCAACAGGCAAGTAAGGTGACAAATGCTCCCCACTCCTTACTTCCTTCCCTCCGCTGTAATTACTCACGGCCACTGTCGTTGTTCTTGTCTGTTAAAAATACGGAATGGAGATGAAGGTGAAATTGATACTATATTTGTATTCCTTATTAAAGTATTAGAATGACTGATAGAGAGAAATTTGGGTAGCTTAAATGCCAACATGCCTTGTAAGATTTTATGTACGTGCTTACTTTTACATAATTATTTTTGTGAATGGAAACAAGTTAAGGTGTTTGAGTGTTTAATATAATCAATCACTATATTAAATACTGATTACTTTATGCATTTAGCAGTGTGATAGGGAGGTAGCTGAAATCCAAATATTGAGTGCTAAATACCCCTTAAGGGTCATGATGTCATGAGAATATAATCTTTGACCTATACCAAATCACTAAATTTGGACAATACTTCAACATTTTCAGGCAGCTTGATTTTGTGAATTCATGACTGATTATATTTATCTAGTATAATTTTTGCCAGTGAAGATGATCTACTGAATGCCGTTGATAATTTTAAGTGGCATCGAATTCAGGCACTTGGACCTGGACTTTCTCTATTTCTCGGTGGCCGCAGAGTGAAGGGAACTGCAGATAACTGCTGCCCATCCAAGCAGAAAAATCCAAGCTGGAAAACGAGCAACACAGCCGGAGAGGCTTAAGAACGCTTGCAGAGGCCTTAGGCTCGGCCCCAGACCACAGAGCTGGCTCCTTGGTCACAGTCAATCCGGTCGTGAGGCTTCAGAGCCACGGAGTATCACAGGCGAGGCAGGCTTTGTGCACCACAGCCCTCACCGTCCTTCTCACGATTGTCTCTCACCACCCATCATGTGCTCTGAAGAGCGCCATTTCCTACATCCTCTTTAGAGGAGGCGTTGCTGATTGACCGGCAAGGTAGCTGCCCCAGAGAACTCTGTTGTTGAATTCCTATGGTGGGAGTGAAAACGAAAACCCTGATGGAGAGCCCTGTTATGCCTGCAATTAGCAGAGTCAACATCTGAAGGGGCATAGAAGACCCAAACAGATGTTCTCATCTCTGGTGAGAAGCTGATGTTTACGAGCCCCACTCTGCATGGACTTCAAGGCCTCAGGAAGTTTCCTTCCCCCTGGGGATTCCAGTGAGTTACCGATTTCGGTACAGTGAATATTTCAGAAACAAACAGGAATTTTAGGAGGTTAAATACATCCTTACGAGGTTAGCATTCATTCACACTAGAAGGGATATCTTGGGGGCTTGTATTTGAGATACTCAGAACTGAATAAAGTGGGAATGTGGAAAGCTTTTCACAAGCCTTCTTAGGTAAATTAAACGCTTCATTTACAACCCACCTTGTGTGCTGAATTTCCAAGTCTATTCCACTGTAATTGTATGCCTGGTTTTTATCAGAAATAATCTGAAAAATAATGAATGGGCACTTTGTATGCCTATACATTTTTTCTTCTCAGTCACCCTCATGGATATTGATAAACTGGTAACATCAATAGTTCTCCAGAGTTTACTTCAGGTCAGGTAGGATGTAAATGCCTTAAACTATCTCATTGGAAGAATGTCATCGCAGAAAACAAGCAGGTATGAACTCTTGGCAGACCGTTATTTTGTAATAAATGCAGATGGTATTTTAACCTAGCCGCTCTCCTAAGTTGTGCCCAATGACTGGTTATTTGCTATAAGATTTGGCTAAACTTTTCCTTCTTGAGATTAAAAAAAATAGTTAGCAAGGATTTTGGGGTGGGCCAGCCCTCCTGTGTGTGTGCCCTGTGGTTCCAGGCCGGCACCATCTATTCAGTGGCTACTGGCCAGGCCACAGTTACTGTGGCTCTGAAGCGTGGCTGGTCTGAATTGGAGTCTTAGGACACAGAACACACTTGAAATAGAGTTTGAATCTTTTCGTATCGGTTAGAGGTGGAAATGGTAATATGTTGGACATATCAGGTTCAATAAAATAGATTATTAATATTAATTACCTACTTTCTTTTTTTACTTTTCAAAATGTGGATACTCGAGAGTTTATATGTTAATGGCCAGGATTGCTCATCTGCCGGGCAGCGTACAACTTTGCAAAGTTGAAATCAGACTGAACATTGGTAGCTTAATTTCTGATTCTGCACTGATTTTTGCATTGTGCTTACTTTTGTGATCACAGCAACCTTAGAAACTCCAGCTTTACAAACTGGAGTCAAAAACTGCAGCCTGCCTTGACACACAGTTTGGGAACACACACTCATATCCTGTTGAAAGCTTGGCAGTTTTTGTCTTGTACATACACCATCTAGTAAACGCTGCAATGTTCCGGGAAGGCATAACTAATCCACCCTGATCCTCATCCATCTATTCATCTGATCATCATTTAGCCATTTGGATTCGATATCTACAAGGTATAAAACCCTGAAAGCTGGGTGCTGCTGGTGTCGCGGCGAGAAACACTGACAACGTTTCTCAGTCATGGAGTTCACGCTCTAGTCAACAGGAACAAAGAAACAGCTAGAAACCCCAGGTGAACAAGAAAACACAATAACTGCGAGTTCTACCAGGTGGTGAGCAAGAGAGATGCCATGGAGCACTGCAGGGCTGGTGGAGGTGGCCCCGTGCGTGGAGTGGCCAGAGCGGGTCACTCTGAAGTGACATTTGCACAACACTGATACAGGGAAGAACCAAACAGTCAAGGAATCTGAAGACAATTTTCTGGAAGATGCCACAGCTATGACCTTAAGGACAGAAATAATCGGTGTTTGGACAACAGAGAGAAGACCGCTGTGGTTGGGGGAAGGGAAGGCCACGCGACACGCGGAAGGGCTTGGCGGGAGCCTGAACACGCGAGAGGCTGTGTGCCGGGGTCCGCAGTTGCGGGTCAGCCAGAAGCCAGGATCACGCTTCCTAGCACCGTGTTTGCATCCAGCAGGTGCCCAGCAGATGTTTATTGACTGATGTAGACAGGCACATGATGGGTGCCTAAACAACATACAGGATCCAGCTTTAAAGACAAGCCCTTCAAACCCGGGCACGAAGAGCTTCATCTGGGCAGCAAGGCCCCGAATATGCCCTCGCCAGGGTTTCGGCCTGCCTCGTGTGATACCAGAGTTACTGTTCGAGCTCGAGCCCTTTCCTGCGGTGAGGCGGGTCTTTCTTGTCCGCCACAGAAGGCTTCCCTCCTCCCCTTCCATTTCTGCCCCTGGCCCAGATCCAGGTTGTCATTCCTGTCCATCCGAGCAGTGTGCCCCTGGGTTTCTAGTTTCTGCTGAATTAAAATCTTTTCCTCTTATTTATCTACTTCAGCCGACGCAGTTCCCAAGTGGAGTCATTTTTTCCCCCAGTTGATTTAATCTTGTAGTATTTCAGAAATAGAATTGTTTTATTCCAGGGAAGACAAACAGCCCGTCATTGACTGTTTTCATTTGCAATTAATCTTGACTTATATACATGAGTTGCGGGCTCAGGAAGTCCCAGATAAAGGCCAGCCAAGACCGAAATCCCACTGTCCCACCAGACGGGTCATTTGGAGCGCGTGAAACAGAGCCAGACAGACCAGGTGAAGACACTTGAGCCGTGAGGTTTACTATGTGAGTTGTAAGCATGCAACGCTAGCCAGCGCAAAGAGCCTGGGCAGACTGATGCGCTTGGGAGACGGGCAGGTGGTGCCGAGGGCAAGTCCTACCTTTGGCCAGGTGTGTGTGCTTGGGTGTGCCCTGAGGGGGTGTGGTCACAAGAGTCAGCGCGAAGGTAACAGCCCCCACAAGACACTCGCACGTTAATCCTCAGAAGCTGCGACAGTGGCTGTTCCCTGTGTCAGTGTCTGTGAAATGCCACTTCAGAGAGGCCTGCTCTGGCCGCCCCCGTAGCAAAAGGGATTTTGCGATGTGATTGGCTGAAGGATCTCGGCGAGGGATGAGCCTGGACTGTCCAGGTGGACCACACTAGTCACACGAATCCTTAAGACTGGGAGAGTATTTCCTGGCCACAGTCAGAGAGCGATGCAAGGACGGATGGAGAGTCAGAACCATGTGCTGTTGCTACCGGAAGGGGCCACCAGTCGAGGAATACACGGCCTCTGGGAAAAGCAAGGATGGAGCCTCCCCTCCAGCCTTCAGAGAGGTTTGCAGCTTTGCTTTTGCCGTGAAGTTCACTTCCGTCCTCTGACTCATGGCGCTGGTGAAATTCACATCCGACCTTTAACTCACAGTGCCGTAAGATAAGGATGTGTGTGCTGTGTTCAGTCAGCTGAGTTTGTGGCAACTTGTTATGGCTGCAGCAGGAAAGTAATTCAGGAGGCAGGTGGCGAAGCAAGGGAGCCCCGCAGGCAAGAGGTGCCCTGAGCTGGGAGCAGGGCGCTGGTTACTACCTGGCCACCCCGGGAGCGGAGCCCTCTGTGCAACTACTGGCCATGGCCTGGTCACACTTTTGGAGCTCTCCTTGCAGGGACCGGCCACAGCCCAGCCATACATGGACAGCTTTGTCCGCATTTGCGAGCAGAGAACATCCAGGCGAGGAATTGGCGGTGCACCCAGGGTCCTTAGCTGCCAATCTGAGACAGCATGAGCTGGACCTCACAAATATATCACATTTGCTTGGTCTTTTTATCCTTTTTTATCTGAAAATAAAACTTTTTTTCTCTAGTCTCCGGAATTGGGAGACATGCTCTCTTTTTTTTGAAGTTTGCAAGCTACTCAGTTTATGCTTTTTTGTTGCCGTTGTTTGTTAGTGGTAGCCCAACAGGCCAAGACAATTATCTACGAATTTTGTCCATTCTTTTTTTCCTCCTGATTTCCATAATGGGCGCTTATGGCAAGTGCACATTAAGAATCCCCAAAAGATGGCTGCTATTTTTCAAAAAGTAGCAAGGATGGGTGGGGATGTGTAGAAGACGGAACCCTTGCATCGTCCTAGTGAGGTGTAAACTGGTGAAGCCATTATAAAGAGAGCATTAAGACTCCTCAAAGCTGAAAACAGAACTACGATATGATCCAGCAATCCCACTTATGGATGCATAGCCAAAAGAACTGAAATCAGTGTGTCAGTGAGATCCCTGCACCCCCATGTCCACTACAGCCTTATTCGCGACAGCCGAGACACAGAAGCAACTAAATGTCCTTCTGCAGATGGATGGATGCATGAAGAAAATGTGGTGTGTATGCACGGAGGAATAGCATCCGTCCTTAAAAAAGAAGGCAATGTGGCCATTGCCAGGCATGGGACAAACGCTCCACTGCTCACATGACAGATCTAAAGTGGTCGCACTCTTGGAAGCAGAGGGTGGAATGGTGTTTCCAGGCCCTGAGGGGAGGAGACAACGGGAGGTATGAGTCAGAGGGTACAGAGTTCTGGTTATACTAGAGGAATAAGACCCAGAGATCTATCTACCGCATAGTGTGTGTTGTCTGTCGTTAGCAATAGTGTACTGTAGACTTCAAACTGTGCTAGGAAGGTAGATTCTATGTTAAGGGCTGTTGTCAGACACACAGAATCATAATAATAAGAGGCAGAAGTGAAT
This sequence comes from Tarsius wallacei, assembly GCA_963574415.1. NCBI lineage: Eukaryota > Metazoa > Chordata > Mammalia > Primates > Tarsiidae > Tarsius > Tarsius wallacei. Next base: position 10,482 of record CAUYQG010064772.1, on the reverse strand, counting down.
TCTTGGAGGTGACGGATAGGTTGATGGCTTAGGTTGTGGTGGTTTCATGGGGGCAGACTTATCACCAAATTCACCAAGTTGTGTGTATTCAGTATGTGCAATTCAGTATGTGCAGCTTTTTGTCTGTTAATCATACCCCAGTAAAGTGGTTTTAGAAAACGAATCGCACAAAGGCCGATGCCTCTCCTTAGGTATAAATAAGTTGGCTGTGTCCGGTGTGTCCCTTCTGCCGCATCTGTTTGGGCATTCTTGCCACCCGGCGTCCTAAGGGTTTTGCAGCACTCCCAAGACAGCCAGACTTTCGACGTGCACGCTTTTGCAGGCGCTGCAGACTGTGCCTTCTCTGTTTAGGGCCTGAAGTGAAGTACATTGTTGAGTTACGTCAGTACATCAGCGAACACAGCCGTTTGTGTACAAGAACAAACGTTATCTTTAAACGTTTGTTGCGCACGTAACATACAAAGTGACGAAGTCAACCTGCGCACTTGAAGATTCCCACATTGCGATCATCCCAAGAGAAGTGAAGGCAACTGAAAGACTGTATCTGGCTCTTGTTTCCAGGTTTGAATGTTAAAGTGCGTGTCAGCTCGTTACCTTTGCAGTGCGACAGCAGGTCAAGGAGGCGGTGGCTTGACGCAACCCTAAACTGGCTGTTAGAGACCACGCTACGTGGACTGTTGTTCACAGGCCCCACCAAGTGATGGGTTTGTCTTCGTCTTTCCGCATTTCAGACACGTTTGTGGTGGTGATCTGAAAGATGACTTCTTTCCTAATACAGAAAACCAGCTACTGTTCTCAAGACGGTACCCGTCATTACACAGTGGAGCCAGGTTTCTCCTTTCAAGAGTCCTTGCTCGGGTGAGGTTTAGCCCAGTTCTGAAGGATTAGGCATCATTGTGTGGGAGCCAAATTTAGTACACTGATTCCATATTCTCACTGAGAAGTTATTTTCCTCTGCAGTTGGTATTTTAAGAATGAGAGAGCATTGTTCAGTTTTCGCTACCTTGAAAGATCTTTCTATTCCAACACCGAAGTTAGTAGCATATTCGTCTCTCCTCAGGTGCATAAGGACGATGACGTGAGTAAAAGTTTTCTGGAGTCAGTCTCCACCCAGAAATTTTCTTAAAGCATCGACCAGTGGCCAGTATAATGAAATTATTTTCTTTGGAAAATTGCAGTTAAACCATTCAGTTTCATACTAGTGAAGCCGTTCTTAGACAAATGTTATAACTGAACTGGATAAGTCCTCATCTGACTCAGGTTCATTGGGACTGACCCACTGGCCACTATTTGCTAGTCTGTTTCACAAGGGCTTAACAGTAGGCTTTCTGCTCCTGTTGTCACTGGCCCATAATTTTCTCAGAGATCAGTCCTTGGAGAATTAAAGAAAGGCCATTTTAGCAACTTGTCCATGAAAGTGTTAAAACTGTCTTATGCTCTGCTGGTTACACTTTGGTGTTGCTGGCTTTAAGAAAAAATGAATCAAGGTTTAGGCAGCAGGAAACGAAGGCCATTGTAACGGAGACTTCATTGCAACTGAGAGTTAGAAAAGATGAAGAAAAGCTTCAGCTTATTTCACCATGGGAATAACACAAAGTCTGATTCTGAAAAGTCGTTTAAGCACTTTTTATTAAAAGATGGCGTGGGCGGTCAAAAGGAGGGGGTCGTGTTCAACCCCTGGCGAGCTTCGTGGTATACACGCTCACATTCCCATTGCGACAACGCAGCCCATCACCTCTCCACTGTGGTCACGTCAGAGATCAGAGAAGTCTCTTTGGGGGCATGGCAGCCTTCATATGATGTCTCAAGTTCAGAATTCTAAAATCCAGAATTTACAGCCGGCGCTTTCATTTTAAAAATCGTCAGAAAGTGGAAGCCTATTCAGGGCAACTGTGGCTCACACTGAATTGAGTAGGGTTTAGCGTAAGGGGCTGAGACGCGGCTCCTACCCTGAGACTGTAAGGACAGTTGACAGTGGTCCCCCGCGTCGTCCTCTCCCCTGACTCCGGGAGTCTCCACTGGGGAGTGGAAGGAGAAAGAAGTCACTCACCAAGTTGTCTACTCCACGATCCTGGGCGCTGGTCCTAGGCTTCTGCCCCAGTTGAGGGGCCCATTCAGTAGAGTTCAGGTCGTCTTTTTACTCCACCACCTGCCCCGACTCTCTTCCCATTACACTACACACAGCACCGCATTCTTCCTAGGTGAAGCGCCAGATCACCTGTTCCAACAATATCTTCTAGGACTCTTCACATTCTACTGAATTGATGTAAATGATTCCGTTGACTTCTGGCATTCAGGGCCCTCTGCAGTTTACTTAGGAACTGCTAAGCATTTTGTACTGGACCAGGTGCCGTGAAGGATGTTTAAACCATAAATAAAGGTGACACAGAAAAAATGGTGTCTAAGTCCCAACTCCACAGGAAGAAGGCCTGCAGCGATGCTCGTGAGCGGACGTTTCCTAGGAGGAATGTGATCTGGAGAAAGCAAGGAGGAGGGAACGCGGATGGGAGGCAGAGAAGGAGGGAAGGTAAAAAACATGCCTGCGTGACTGTGTGGCCAGGGCTTGATAAGAAAAGACTGCACCAACGGGGGTCTCGGGAGGCAACACGCCCCACGGTGCGTTCTGGAACGCCGCCCGGGAAGGTGGAACCAGAGAAACTAGCTCCAGGCTCCTCCCTGTCCCTCCTTCTGTCCTCTCTTTTTTGTCTCCTTTTAATGCCTCACATGACAGAAAGATCCTGCCCTCTTGCTCCACGATGCACTCCCCTGTCAGTGGGCCCCCCAGGCGGGGCTGGGTGTTGAATGTGCCCAGGTCCGCAGGAGGCCATGCCCGGAAAGATGAGGCACTGCTGCTGTGATGAGCAGGGCTCCCACCTGCGGGAAAGGAGAGGAGGTGCCAGGGAAAGGCAGGGAGAATGGGCATGAGCTGGGCCCAGCATAAGTCGTGTTTCCTGCTGGGCAACCATTAGACATAGTGACTAACCTGCCCAGAGACCTGAAAGCTCCCTGGCTCTTTTGGGATTGTCTTTTTTTTCCTTTGAGAAAGAGTCTCAGTCCTTCACCCACGCTGGAGCGCCGTGGCATGATCACGGCTCACCTCAGCCTGTTCCTCCTGGTGATCCTCCCACCTCAGCCTCCTGAGTAGCTGAGGTTACAGGTGTGTGCCACCATGCTGGGCTGATTTTTTTATTTTCTTTTTGTAGGGATGAGGTCTCCCTATGTTGCTTAGGCTGGTCTTGAACTCCTGGGCTCAAGAAATCTCCTGCCTCGGCCTCCCAAAGTAGAATTGTCTTTGAACCTTTATTTGAATAAAGAAGAGAAAGCAAACACGGAATGTATGCCTGCACTATGATAGGACTAATTTTCATTTTTAAAGAAAGTGGAAATAGACACTAAACACACAAGCTTTGCAGTGGAGGCCATGACATATTCAAAAAGAAACACAGAGACTCAGAAAGAAAGAGTGAAGGCTCCTACGTATAAAACATGAAAATAGACTTTCAATTATATTTAAATAAAGATTTGTTCAAATGGCTAGCCAGGTAGAATGATTCATGTCTCGGGTTTCACAGTTCTGGTGTCAAGGAAATATTCTCTTTTATTCCTCTGACAATCACTCTCATGACACATAAGAAAAATATGCAAAGTCAAACAAAGTACATTTTTAGTTTTCAAGTATGATGGTGAACAGACATAGCTAGACTGTCAAGAATTCTGATTTATTTATATACTTCTCTACATCATGGAAAATATTTTGGTTAATTTCTCATTGTTCTTTAAAGAGTCAAAAGGCATTAATAGATTTCTTTTTTTAAAAAAATGCTACTTCAGTGAACTGTGTAAGGGCATCTGCAGAAAAAGATTCAGAGACCCCGGCAAGGTTCCGAGCGACCATTAGCGCTCATCATCCTCGAATCGCAGAAGTGAGAGAAATCGCAAGGCCCCTCTCTTTGTTTCAGCCCCACCTCCGTCCTCCCCCGAAATTTTGCTTCCAGTCGTATGGGGTGGTGTTCTTTCAAAGGTAATACGTTGCTGAGTATTGAAAATGTGGCAAGATACAGTCTGCATAAAACACACTTTTATCCATCCATAGGAAGTCATTCATTCTCCAAAGAAATCACAGGAGACCACTTGCTTGTGACGGAAGGCACGCAGAAGCTGTGACGTCTGTTGCTTCCACTGCCGGTGAGGTGGCCTGGCAGGCCCAGGCCGGGTGAGGCTCCGCAGTCGTCTGTCCTGGCGACAGGAGGCTTCTCTTTCTGTGGTGAATCTGGGGTCGTCTGGTTGATCCGACTCCCCTGTCCCGCTCAGGGTGCTCTTCCTGGACTTCACGCAAGTCCTCTGCAGAATTCCCTTCTCTCGGCGGGGAACAGCCGGGACAGGGCTGTTCCCACGAGTTCCCTCGCAGCGCCCACAGGGACAGCCTCAGGCGTCCCTCAGAGTGCAGGGAGGGAGCGTGGGCCAGTCACGGGCATGCTTGGCCAGTCACCTGGTGTCTTCCAGGTTCTGAATGACGGGACCTTTCTGGGCGCTGAGATCCAGGGTCTCGGTCAGTGGGTCAGTGGGTCCGTCAGTTGTCAGGGAGCTCTGCAGTTCGTAGAGCTTGGAAATGTGACTGCAGCAAGCTTTGCTTGTGTGTGGATTGGTGAGATATTCTGCACTCCCCAAGAGCTCGTTAACATTACTACTACTTACCTATCTACAAAAAAATATTACTCACTTGCACCATCCAGATAATGTCCCTCACAAGCATGGGCATCTGACATCCAATTTGTTACTACAAATGTTTGTGGAATAGCTTATTTGACCCCATGTTAAGCCCAGGGACATGAAGAAAGCTAAATTAAAACAATAAAGTAGGCAGACCTACAGACACCAAAAAGAACCGGAGTAAGACAAAGCCCAATGAACTTCAAATATAGGGGTGAAAGGTTCTAGTCACACTGTTAGACCTTGAGGGCATTAGTGTATTTTTAACACAACCATTTGCAAGCCTGGGGCATCAATAAAACTATTAGGCATATTCTGTTTAAGAAGGCACGGAACATGGGTATTTTCATATGGAAAAATTCATCAAGCTGTATATACAAGACCCATATACTTTTTGGTGTGTCACTTATAACCCAAATAAGAGAAAGAAAGACAAGCCATGGAAGAGCAAATTAGATCTGACTTTATTAAAAATAGTGAAGCACCTTTGGCTAATCTCGCACCGATTTCACTCACTTATTCAGAATGTTTGTTGCCTCAGGAGTTCTGAGTTCTAAGGTAGAGGGCATACTAGTATCCTATTATATCCCTGTTTATCTCATCTTTGCTTTTGGTGAATAATTTTACTTCTTATGCGTGATTTTAAGTCCCCGCTCACTTGCCTAATGTCTTTGACAACATATACAGTGTATGTTTTGTGCTACGTGAGTGCCACACGCTTCAGTCTCACACGAGAGAACGCATGCCATCGTTATAAGAGCTTCATCCTCTGTCACGATTCCGGGGATTTTCTAGAACACTGGACGAGGCCGGAGCGAGTTCCCACAGTGGCTGCAGCCCTGGAACAAAGATTATCTTGCAGCCCCCCAGGACACAGGCCATGGGGTTCCAGGTCTTTATTTTGAGCATCATCAAACTTCCTTCTAGACAACAAATGAATTGGTTTTGTGTTCAGAAAGCCTGCGCTTAGACAGAAGCCTGTCTAAAAACATGAACTTAGACGATTTGGAGAAGGCATAGCCATCTCGTCAACTTTAATTCCTGTTTTTTTCCAAACACAGAGCACAGGCCAAGGGTCATGAGTGGAAATTTTTTGAAAAATGGAATGCAGATGTTAGGAAGCTCACTGCAGGGATGGAAACACAAGCAGCACTGAAAATTATTATTATTATTTTTAAAATCACTGCTAAAAAAGAAGACACATAGAAAGGGAGGATACTTTGCAGGTCTTATTCTCATAATAATACAGTTAAGATGGCTCGAGTTTCTGCCGTTTCCTAAAGTGGCTTAATTTCACCTCGCCTCTTCCTTACAGCTAGAGACACACGCAGGGACAAGAGAAGACCTTGGAAGCCCTCCGCCGCGAATTCCTAAACGCCGCCGCCCCTGAGCAGCCCCTTCCCAATGCACCTGGTGCCCCCAAACCAAACTCTAATTCATAAAAAGTGTGTCTTTCCACTGACTGTGGCTGACACTTTCCAAAACACACTCACTCTTGCATTTTCTGTCCGTGAGGTCCCATTTACAGGTTTCCTTGACATGAGTGGGAGCCACTCGGATTTATTTTGGTGAAATAGACAGAATTACCGTTTAGATGATACACGCATCGTAATGGCTCTCGATGGAGGGTCACCTCTTTGTGTTTAAAGAAGATCTACGTGTTCTGACATGTTTTGGCTTCTGTGGGCCCTCTTCAGCCAAAATAAAAGAAGAGATTGCAAGATCAATGAAAATCCATAAATGTAACACGATGTCTTCAAACGTTCTAAACTAACTCAAAGGACGTCTAGAATCTGTCCCGAAACTCATGCAATCTTTCAGAAATCAGATAAGGTTCATAAAAAAAAACAAACAAGAGATGGTGTGACATGATTAAGAGGCAATTTCCAAAACTCTAAATAAAACCGAAAGTTAAGACATGTTACTAAAAACACATGCTCCTCACACACCTTCCCGTTCCAAGCTGCCTGCCGATGGTGGTCTTGCGTGGCTGTGTGTTTGCTTCGTTCAGTATTAGCCAGTTGGCTTGAAGGATGACGAGGGGACGCTGGCATGTATTTGCAGTCGGTACGCACTTAAGAGGGTGGAATTAAGGACTGTTGCTGGATGTGTCCGCATCAGGGGTGCAATTATGAAGAAAGAAGGTCAGTGTAGCAGCGGAGGCGCGGAGGCCTGGAGACCCAGAGACAAGGATGAGTTTCTCTGTGGGAGGGACGTCGCGGCGACCCCAGGGTGTGCTGTGAGGGCAGTGGCAGCAGCGGAGTGAGAAGGAGTCTCGGAGCCACCATGCCCAGAGCCATCAGCCTCCAGCAAAGCCTCGTCCCTCGGCCTCCTCTGCTCTCACCCTGCCTTGCCGACAGAGTCCATGGCAGGCCATGTTTCTGTGCATCCGTATTTTCTCGTGAGTAGACACATTATGGGTGAGTCTCACCAGGGCTCATTTTATCAATGAGGTTCCGGGTAAATATTAATAGTCTGAAGTCAAGCACCAGACACAAGTGTTTGGCGCTAACGATCACGCAAGCCGCACTCACTATCCAACACCCTCGCGATCCAGTCAATCCTGTTTCTGCAGCAGCTTTCATGTAACCAACAGTGACAACAGTGATATCATGCCTTTTAACTCTAGACACTCTTCTCGGTCTCTTGGATCCGTCAACTCTTTTAACCCTCATGACACGCACATGAGACAGCTGCATCTTAAAGATGGGGCCGCGGAGAGGCTAAGTAACTTGCCCTAGGTCACTCAGCTGGGGAGAGGCAGGGTTGGGTTCTCGTCCAGAATCTGTCCTCTCGCCGCATCCCATCGTCTGTGCCTTTTCACAGCTGCCAGGTCAATCCTTTATGGCCCTCTCGTATTATACGAAAAAGCCGAGACGATTGCCTTGGAAATGTACCGTGTCCATTTTGAGGAGATGGAGGGGGGCCCCCAGCTCTGCATTCTGTTTGAGGTGTCGACTGGGCCGCTTGCGTTGGGACACAGCCCCCGACGTGCCACCTGACATCACCGTGCAAACCTGCCGACGTCCCGTCTGCCGTGTGGATCAAGCCACGGCCTCAGCGTCAGCACGAGAAGCAGATGCTTCATAAAACAAGACATTTCCTGCTGGAAGACCATGGAACACAGGGAGGCTGACCTCATAGCCATGACACTGCTAGGAAAAGAGCACAGGGCGTTCATACCCGGGTTTCACCGAAGCAGCATGAAAATCCAGCGCTGGCGGGTGGGAATGTGTTGAAAGTGGAGAGGAAGGAGATGAGATCTGACCCAAAGAGGACTCTCAGGAGTGGCTCTGCTTCCCCGGTGCACAGAGCCGCCTATGTTGACAGAGGCCACCTTCCATAGAGCTTGCCCTGCCTGTCGGGGATCTCTCGATTTGAGACACAACAACTGCATTTCCTCACCAGCTTCTTCCAGCCAGGCAGCTGTGACGACTCAAGGCCGATGAACTCGAACCTGACAGACGTCAGGCTCCGTGCAGCAGCGCCGGCCAGACGCTGTGATTGCACAGGATGCAGGCCCAGGTGAGGCGGGCCTGGTGCTCGGAGCTCGCGGGAGATAAGTCGGCAGGGCAGGCTTCTTAGTCACTGGGGCTGTCTCTGTGAGGAGAAAGAGACAGGGAAGGGAAGAAAAAGCAAACGCAAGCAAAACAAAAAGCCTCTCATCACTGCGGCCTTGAGAAGGCACCTGCTAAAGGCAAATCCTCCAAGAGAGGGACAGGCCCCGCTCCTGGCGCAGCCCCCTGGAGAGACATGGCCTCCCGTGTGACATGCCGGTGCCCTGGGAGACCACGTCTCCTGCGAATGGGCGGTGGAGACACTCGGCCTGGAGACACGCTGCTGGTGTCATGAAATTTGCTCTGCGTTGGGAACAGTCTCTGTCACACTTTGTCCTTGGGGAGGAAATGGCTTCCCTTAATCAAAGGACCACTTACTTCCCCCTTTACTTCCCTCCGGGCTCAGATGGGGAACACATTCCTTACTGGCAGTCTACCAAGCGGAGAGGCTGCGAGGGCACGGCTTATTATTCTAATAATTTTAATGACCCAGAAGCAAATATTTTTGGTCCTCATCCTGTAGACATAAATGCTTAAGTTCAGATTTGAAGTGCCAAGACCTCTGAGGTATTGCTATTGGAAGCCACCCAAAGATGATGGATGCAGGGGGTATTTGTTAATGGGTAACGAATAATTCCCTAAAACATCTGGTTATTAAGTAGCTCAAAATGACTTGTCTCCAAATTCTTGCAGTGGTATTAAGCTAGGCGAAAGTTTCCTTGCTTTAATAAACTTTAAGCTAGAGGTGAAACTATTTTACAGGTATCAAATGGGGTACCCAGCTCTCCTCTTAGTTTACTGATTTCTGAAGTGCCCCGTATTCACACGTTTGTGCCTTTGTCCGTGGGCATTCTTTTTAAGGAACGTTTTAGTTCCACTCACTTTTTCCCAGTGAACTCCGATTCATCTTCCAAAACCCACATCAGGACACTGCCACATCTTTGTTAGTTCATTACCATGTTTCTTTTTCTTTCTTTGGTAATGAGTTGCTCCTTTGCCTCTGGGTTCCTACCCCTGTTATCCTGTGTATCAGATGTTATTTCCATTATTATTAGTACTGTTAGGTAATTGGCCATGTCTCCAGCTAGAGCTCTTTAAGGATGTTGATGGTGGCTTCTTTGTCTTGGATTGCTGGCACACAAGGACCAAGAACATGACAAGTATTTCATGAACGTGTCTTGAGGGCATGGGTCCCTAAGTGAACAGCAAAACAAGTCATTCTTAAAAACAGGTTGGTCTGTAGGGCAGCTGCTGTTTAATCTTTCAAAATATCAAAGAAGCAAGATCGTGTTTTCTAACATATAAAGACAGTTGCAGACTAGGAGGAACTGAAAATGGCATTGCTCTTATGAGTCTGTCAGGGCCCTCCTTCCTTCATCTTCACGGGTCCGCAGAGAAAAGAGAGATTCCTCCTAGCCCTCCAGAGGAAGAGTTCTTAAGAGGGGTTTTCTGCTGCTGAAGATGGGATAAGCCAGGCCCAGTGGGCTCTGGGTTTGCGGGATCCTCCCGGCATGTGTCTGGCTCCCTCTGGCCCGGCAGCCTCAACAGAGGACGCTGCGTCTTTGGATGAGAGGCTTCTGTGGGCCGGAGGTGCCCTCCAGATTCATGTGTTAGAAGCTCAATCCCAGGTGCAGCCAGGGGGAGCTCACGGGAGGCACGCTGTGGAAAGGCTTGGGCAGCCTAGTACTCCCCCCGCTCTTCCGCCGCGGGGTGATGCAGAATGTAGCTCCCTTTGGCCCCTCCACCTGCCGCCACGTGAGGACACAGCAAGAGGGCCCTTGTCGGATGCCAGTGCCTTGACTGAGGGCTGTCCAGCCTCCGGAACGGCGAGAATACACATCTGTCTCGTACGAATTGTCCAGGTTGTGGCCTTCCGTTCTAGCCAAACAGAGCGCATGAAAGCAGCCGGTAAGCCAGGCTCAGTGGCTCAGCCTGTAATCCCAGCGCTTTGGGAAGTCCACAGGTTCGAGACCCGCCTGGGCAACTTGGAGAGACCTTATCTCTACAATAAATCAAAAACTAGCTGAGTGTGGTAGCGCGTGCCTGCAGTTCCAGCCACTTGGAAGGCTGAGGCGGAAGGATCGCCGGAGCCCAGCAGGTTGAGGCTGCGGTGGCCGGGAGCATGCCACTGCACTCCAGTCTGGGCAACAGAGTGAGACTCCAACTCAAAAAAAAAAAATCTTATTGAGGATCCCTTGTATGTGATGAATTGTTT
>CAUYQG010064769.1:0-16001 GCA_963574415.1 Tarsius wallacei | reverse complement strand
GCTGATTTTTTGATTTATTGTAGAGATGAGGTCTCGCTTGCCCAGGCGGGTCTCGAACCCGCGGGCTCAGGCAATCCACTCACCTCAGCCTCCCAAAGGCGCGGGGATTACAGGCTGAGCCACCGAGCCCGGCTTCTCTGTATTCTTTTTGTCAGAGAGAAACCTCAGTTATAGTTGCTTTGATTCAAGAATCAAAAGCTATAGTGATAAATTCTTTATGACTGAGGCTTGGGCTCTTAGAGCTGTTGGGCTGAGGGATTTGTACTTCTTCCCTTGCCACCCCCCTATCAAAAAAACCCTTCCTTCCTTCTGATGGGCTCCCGTAAGGAGAGAAGTCATAAGTTGGGAGCTCGTCTGCCTCTTGTTGGTCATAGCAAATCCAAGATTTAAAAAAAGTCTTCTTGATACTTGTATCATCTCCCATAAGTACTCTTTATGTCTTTTTTTTTTTTTTTTTTTCAGTCTCACTTTTCCACTAAGGCTGAAGTGCAGTGGCAGGTTCACAGCTACCATAGCCTCAACTTGCCAGGCTCTGGGTGATCCTTCTGCCTCAGCCTTTCAAGTAGCTGGAACTACAAGCACACACCACCACACCCAGATAATTTTTTTATTATTATTTATTGTAGAGATGAAGTCTCACCAAGTTGCCCGAGCTGGTCTTGAATCCCTGGGCTTCTGTCTCACAAAGTGCTGGGATTATAGGCCTCAGCCACCGTGCCTGGCCCTCTTTATGTCTTTTTTTATGGTTTCAAAATGAAAAGAAAGCAGAAAAATTATGAAATGTTTGATTTCCCTGTAGAATTGTTCAGTCCCTTGCTATTTTTCTCTCAAATATGATTATTTTCTCTGACACCACCTCAAGTTCTCTGTAAAGACACTTCTAGCCCTCTCACTCGTTCCTCCATTCAACAAATATTGACTGAACGCCTATTATGTGCTGGGTACCAGGGTACAATGGGGAGTCAATTGAGTTATACTCAACATGGAAAATGCATTTTCTTATTCTTTCACTACCTTAGACCTTACGGTGTTAGCCATGTCCCAACTTCAGTTCTCCCAGTGACTATACCGGCCTTCGGGGTTTCAAAGAAGTAATCCTTACAAACATTCTAAACTTCTCTCATAAACAGAATCTCTCATAAACGTAACATCAAGATTCATATCCCCATATTGTTTTTTTCCCTACAGATACATGCACAAGTCATATGTTTGACAAAAATGCAAAAGAAACAAACATGCAGAGACACAAAAGGAATAAAAAAGTGAAGCTCAATAGTGAATAGGGAGACATTTTTATAAAAAGAAACTTAAGATCAATTGCAAATAATTTTTTACCTGAAAATATTTTGAAGTTTTCAAAATGGTTAATAAAATATTTGAGTGCTCTTATGTAGCTTAGACTTCACTTCCCCCATTCCAAAATGATTTTTATGTATAAAGAGGAACATGTGAATGTAACTATTACCTTTCAGATAACAGCACAGAACATCAGCATTTGTGAAAATTATGTAGCTACATCTTCTTTCATAAAATTTAATGTCCTTTTATCCAGAGATTCATTTGGAAAAAAAGAAAAAAGTTCTTATGCCAGTGACTGGCATAGAAATATAAAGTTTATCAGTGTTTTTATGTTTAATGTAAGAAAGCAGTAGGTGTTCTTCTTTTTTTATGGTGCCAGTGGTGACCCATTCCTGGCATTCTGGGAGGATACCCGTAAGAGAGACAGCAGAAAGGAGGAAGAAAAGTCACACAGTGTAAGGTGGGATAGATGAGGTGTTTTATAATGCACCAAGATACAAGTAGAGGCAACATGTGTTTACGAAATGAGCCCAACTACAGCTCTCTCAAACCACAATTTCTATACCACGAAGTAAAACAGCTACTGTCACTAGAAAAGCAAGACGCATACTGCCCGACAGCAGGGACCCCACTTCCACAAGAGACAGATGTGTCCTCTGTGCACATCAGTTTATTCATCTCGATTTCTGGTCTAGATGTGAGCAAATATGTTTCCACTCCACCTAATAGGTCAAGAGTGGAACAGATAAAACTATAAACAGAGAGCTTGCCTTGTTTGTACAAAAGATCTCAGGCAGATAGAAATAAGTGAAAATCTAACAGTCTTGAAAAGCAGAAGGGCAACCCCTTTGGGTCCCCTCCCACTATGGGAGCTTCTCTGTCTTCTCAATAAATCCTTTCTCAAAAAAAAAAAAAAAGAAAGAAAGAAAGAAAAAAGAAAAGTAGAAGAAAACTGAAATCTGGCTCTTTCCTATCTCCTTATTGAAAGTTGAGTTTGCAGGGTACCTGCATAATCAATGTTTGTATACCTAACCCTGAATTGTACCCCACATCTTTATAATAAAAAAAAGAAAGTTGAGTTTGCTTTTATCTAAATTCAGAATATTAGATTGTAACTGCATTATATATTCACCTCTAATCTATCATTATATATTCACCTCTAACCTTTCATTCATAAGTATATTTCTATCAATACAGTGTTTTACAGCAATAACAGATCCATCCTTAACAGCAGGAGGAGACGTTCACGGCTAAAAGCTGACAGGATCTAACTTTGAGTACTATTTGGGCTTAATATTTAGAAATGTACCTACTACATAGAACTGTTTCATTTGCCCCATTTAAACAGTGAAAAGATTAACTTCTAGCAGATGGTGGCATTCCAACACAGCAAGTTCTTCAGAAAAATAAAATAAAATTATCTGTATGCCAGGTTTGGTGACTCTCGCCTATAATCCCAACACTTTGGGAGGTGGAGGCAAGAGGATTGCCTAAGCCCAGGGGTTTGAGACCAGCCTGGGAAATTTGGTGAGACCTCATCTGTACAATAAACCAACACATTATCTGGGCATGGTGGCACACTCCTAGGGTTCCAGCTACCTGGAAGACTAAGACAGAAGGATCACCTGAGCCCAGCAAGTTGAGGCTGCCATAGCCCATGAGCATGCCACTGCATTCCAGCCTGGGCGACAGAGTGAGACTCTGACTTAAAAAAAGAAAAAATATATATATCTGCAAATACTGACTCACTCTGTCGCCCAGGCTAGAAAGCAGTGGCATACTCATGGGCCACTGCAGCCTCAGCCTGCTGTTGACAGAGTGAGACTCTGACTTAAAAAAACATATATATAGATAAATAGACTTAAAAAAACATATATATAGATAAATAGATATATAGATATAGATAGATATCTGCAAATACTGACTCACTCTGTCACCCAGGCTGGAGAGCAGTGGCATGCACACGGGCCACGGCAGACTCGACCTACTGGACTCAGGGGATCCTTCCACTTCAGCCTTCCAAGTAGATGGAACCACAGGTGTGCCACCACACCTGGCTAATTTTCTTGATTTATTGTAGAAACAAGGTCTCCACCAAGTTACCCAAGCTGGTCTCCAACTCCTGACTGAACTCAGGCAATCCTCTCACCTCAGCCTCTCAAAGTACTGAGATTTCAGGCAGGAGCCACCGCACACAGCCTCCATCTACTATTTCTGAAATATTGCCATCACCTCAGTGGGAGACCAACATAACCCAGAAAGCAAGTAACACAAGCAACTATATGTTAGGAAAGAAGAGAGCACTGGGATGATTTCTGGGAGTTGAAAAGATTCTGGAAGAACACTGTCAATGACTCAAATGAGATACTGGCTTTTTTTTAAATTTATGGAGATCATTGACTCATTTATCCAAAAAACATTATTTGTTGCCTAAGCCTCTTTCAGGATCAGAATATGAGTATTTATAGAAATTTATGAGGGTAAATTCACCAAAACACTGAGTATTACAGTACAAGTACCTCTTGCTTTATAGATATAGGGTAACAGAAAAAAAAAAGGCACACATAGAATATGCTACCTGTAAAACATAGGCAATGCAGTGGAAATAGGAGTGGCTGTTTGGTTTGCTGAGTAATATCTCAAATAATGGGAAGGCAGCCTCATAATGACACAACCATATGACACTCCAACAGAATGCCCAACCCATAACTACAAGTACCTCTTAACACTACCATGAAGCTGGGCAGTCTCTAAGAATTTGATAAAAGTGCAAAATCTGTACGGTCTACTCTCACTTGGTGGTTGCTTTTTGTGAACACACAGAAGACAGTGAAAAACAAATGCTGGAGTCAAGGTCTCCTAAATTCAAATAACAGTGCACCACCACCTACCTGCGTGAAGTGAGCAGCAAAATGTCAAATAAAGATGATTAAATCATAGCTGTTCTTATGATTACAGCAGGTTAAGGCTTGAACACTGATCTTACAGCTTTGAGTCTAGTGCTTTTTCTACTATGTCTTAAGAATGACATTAAAACTTTTATAAACTCTCAAAGAATAAAGTGAAAATATTTCCTGAAAAATGGAAAAAGAGGAAGAACTTAAGCTACCTGGAAGGTGGGATATCTGTAAGTCCAACTAGTTAAGTAGAGGGAATTATGCTACTAAGAAGCTCTGAAGAGGTAAAGTGAAGAGCTTTAGTTATTATATCAGAGTGTCAGCAACCTCCTGGGTCCAAGACTCAAAGGCCAAAACAAAAACAAACAAACAAAAACAACTAGAAATGACAGCTCTGCTACCACAGCCAGGACTGAAAGACTGAGAGGATTACAAATCAGATAGCACTCTAAGGACTTGAAACTGGAAAGACAATTTCCAAGCTTGCAAAACACAGAACATCTTTCCATTTTTGACTTAGAAATGGAGTAAAGGATTCTGTCAAGACTCGTCCTGAACTGGAACATGCACAGAAGTTCTTTTAGCAATACAGCCCAGCTCTCCTCTTCCTCTTACCTACCACAAGCTTTTCATGTGCTGCAATACAGAAACGATGCTAATCTGTCAGGAAAACACCAAATCAAGAAGGAAGCATTTCATTTTGTGACAGAGCAATGACCCTTCTTTTATCCTAATAAAAAGTTATAAGATAAAAGAAACAAGACCTGTTGAGAATGACTGTCCAAATAATAAAAACAACTGGACAAATATCCCTGAGTTGGCAGTAACTGGGGAAGATGGGTGGCTCATCTATCACTGACATTTCAAAAAATGAGAATGAACTGGATGTAGTGGCTCATGCCTGTAATCCCAGCACTTTGGGAGGCAGAGGCAAGAAGATTGCCTGAGTCCAAGGGTTCAAGACCAGCCTGGGCAACTTAGCAAGACCTCGTCTCTACAATAAATAAAAAAATTAGCCGAGTGTGGTGGTACATGCCTGTAGTTCCAGTTGCCTGGAAGGCTGAAGTAGGATCACCTGAGCTCAGCAGGGTGAGGTAGCTGTGAGTGTGCCATTGCACTTCAGCCTGGGCGACAGAGTGAGACTCCAACGAGAGAGAGAGAGACAGACCTCTCTTGCCAACTTCCACTTTGTGTGTGCAAAAACTGATGTTATACTAACACTGTCAGTCAACAAATTTTTTGTGCTTTCCTTGTAACACAGTGAGCTGCTATGTTCCCTTCAAGGTAGTCAACCCTCCTCAATAAGTTCATAGCTGCTGTGTCTTCAGGGCTTTTACTTTTCCAAAAAGGAAAAGAGTTTTTCCCCAGCTTATGGCTGGGAATAAGCTGTTTTAGAAACCCAAGAGCTTCTCCATACTGTGCCAGTTGTGGTTTCTTCATAATGAAAAGGCAGCATACTGATACAAGTAGGTCACGAGTTTAAGACATTAGTATCTGTAAATATTTTCACCATACACCAACTCAGTTCTTTTAATAACAGTGAAATAGGCTCAGAAAACCAAACCATTTGTTGATGTTTTAATAACACTAAACCAATGAAGCTAGGATTTTTAGCCTCTGCCACAAGAAGTCGATAAGCGGTAGTGACCTAGCTATGGGTATTTTTTATCCCCATCAGGGCTGATCTCTCCCTTGATATATTTACAACAGGTATTTAACTGCTCCCTAGATATCATATTCTTTAGCAGTCAAGTAAAAGAAAAGAAACTCACCTAATGGACAAGATCTAAGCAGTTACACTTCTTATTGCTTCTCATGAAGTCTTTCCTTATTCCACCTATTCAAGCATACATTCTTAGAAATGACTGTTTGCATTTCTGTCTCCAGCTGTTTATAGAATGGGGTGTGACTTGTGTTTATTTATGTAAAAGGACTGAGGAACAACAATGTACAGTCATTCAGCCAATTTCTAAATCAGTCTATCACATCACAGTTGGCCTTTTTGCTTTGTTATTATTGTTTTCTAATTTAGTTGCATTGTGATCAGTAAATATGGTCTGCACAACATCAAAATTGGGAGGATTTGTTAAAATGAGTTAAGTTTTATAAATGTTTCATGATTATGTGAAAACAAGCCGTGTAGCCCATTTGTTAGAGGCAAAATTACATAAGTACTAGTCAAGCTAGTTAGTTGTGGTTTTCAATCTGACATATCCTTATTTGGATTTTTACTACTTCATCTGTTTCTTTTTAAGAAAGGTGTGTTAAAAACCTAGATCGTAATCATTTTTGGAAAATACACCCAAGGCGGCTAGGCGCGGTGGCTCACACCTACAATCCCAGCACTTTGGGAGGAATGGGAGGATCGCTTGAGTCTGAGATTTCAAGACCAGCTTGGGCAACATAGCAAGACCTTGTCTCCACAATAAAAAATAAAAAATAAAAATCAAGAAATTAGTTGGGTGTGGTGGCATGCATTGTAGTCCCAGCTACTCAGGAGGCTGAGGCAGCAGATCACCTGAACCCAAGAGGTCAAGGCTGTGAGGAGGCACGATTATGCCACTGCACTCCAGACTGGGTGACAGAATGAGACCTCGAGTCAAAAAAAAAAAAAAAAAGGAAACAGTTAAACTAGTTATGCACCAAACTTAGAGTACTACAAATTGTTTACTTATGCTACTTGGCTGAATTATTTACTTCCATCTTTAGTGCATACATGTTATTTGAAGTTCTTATGAACATGCTATTAACTGAGAAGGCAGCAATTTGCACTATACTTTTCTCTCGCTCTCTTTCTTTTTTTTTTTTTTTTTTGAGTTGGAGTCTCACTCTGTCGCCCAGACTGGAGTGCAGTGGCCGCTCCCGGCCACTGCAGCCTCGACCTGCTGGGCTCCGGTGATCCTTCCACCTCAGCCTTCCAAGTAGCTGGAACTACAGGCATGCGCTACCATGTCCGGCTAATTTTTTGATTTATTGTAGAGATGAGGTCTCACCAAGTTGCCCAGGTGGGTCTCGAACCCGTGGGCTCAGGCAATCCACTCACCTCAGCCTCCCAAGGTGTGGGATTACAGGCTGAGCCACCGAGCCCGGCTAGTTCTCTCTTTTTCTTAATCAGAGCAGATTTATGTGTCCATGCTTGTGGAATTATTTAAGGAAGCCCATTTGAGCCACACTCAATAAATGACGGGCAAGCCTCAGGCACATGTTTCAGCACACATTTGCTTTCATCTTGCTACAACAGTCAGTTGAGCAATAGAGAATGAACACATTATGTTGCAACATAACATTTTATTACAGATGGTTGTAGAGGTTATTTTATGTTTGGGAAGCTTCTTGCCCGACTTCTGCAAGTCTGAGAGCCATTCTTAGTTTGGGCTACTTCTTGTCCATACCAGACCAGTGTCTTCACAGCCAGCAGGATACCCCTGCACAGGAAATCTACATAATACAATTGCAGCAAACCTTTCATTGCCTCAGAAAACTGCTCTAGTCCAGCTGGCTGCAAATTTTCTTTAGCAATAAAACTGTTTCTTCAAATGAAATCTTACATGGTACCCCAACATATAACAGATAAAAGCAGAACCAATCAATAAAAAAAAAAAACAGAAAGAACAACAAAAAAAGAACCATTCTAATGAAAGGAGTGAATGTTAATACCCCAACTCCAAGGCCTGTGCACCCACCAAGAACCTAATAAGGACTCTACTGTACACATCTGGAAAACTACTATGGAAAGGCCAACCTTCAACCCGGTTTTGGATCATCTTATTTGCCTTCAGCTTTGTCTCTAAACACTTCCTCCTTTCCTAAACACCTTAGCTGACAACTCATTTGTAAGATCTGCCAGGCTTGTTTATTCAGCATTTCCTATAGATGCCACCTCCCAGATCCCTCTCTTAACACTCTTTTTCTCTGGGAGGAAAACTGTGAAATGTATTGGGTGCCTCTAGTGCTTGAGAGAATGAAATGAGACTACAGGAAAGAGTCTTGGGAACAACCATCATTGAATCATTCCTGGGGAAGGAAGAACTTTGGGTCTAGGGCTAAATAGTTCCAGAAATCTAGGCCAAAGGGTAACCAACGTTGGGATAAGAAAACCAATTCTTTAAAGAGACAATAGAGGAAACTGTTGGGATGTTTATAGCCAGCTATATAGGTGATCCTTTCCTGTGTCTAAATGGACACTTTGAGGCCACCAGAAAATATGATCAGATTAGTCTTGATGGGCTGAAGAATCTATGCTTGGGTAGAACCCTTAAAAGTCAAGATATGTTTTGAAGAACACAATGAAATGTTGGCATAGCAAACTTAAAATAACTGAGAATATATTCTTTTGTACTATATTGGAATCCACTTTACACTAACTTATAACACAGAATGGCATAAAGAGGTCCACATTTTTTTTAATACCAATCAAAATAAAACTTAAAATGTCTCTACTAACTTGTTTTTTTTTTCTATTAACTCAGAAGAAATTGTTAGTATTGTGCCCAGCTAACAGCTGTGTTATGAGGAATGTCTTACATGAAAAACTATTAAAACAATTAGAAAGTTCCAAGGAAGGAGAAGAGAGCATGAGGAAGAAGAGACAGAGAAACCCCTTGTGTTCCCTACCTTGTTTCATGTGAGAGCAACATGGAACTAACCCCAGGCCACAGGGATTAAGTACAAAGGGAGCTTCTAGACAGACCGTCAAAGTCATATCAAGGTCAAACAAGCTTCCTAGCTTTTTCTCTTGCTGATTTATAGTCTTTTTGCTAACACAAAGTCTTTATTTCAACGTTAGTAATCTGTATTGAGGTTCCTCTCCCCCATTTTTAACAAGACTCTTGTTCTTTCTGAATGACCATCTTGCCAGCTCATTATAGCCCCTATATTCTTAACCTCCTGCCTTCAAATATCTTTCTCAAAGGTGCAATCAGAAAATAGGCGCTTTGTGTCCATAGATGCCCTTATCACAGGCTTGGCTGATGACAGAGACGAGGTATGGCACTGGAGGACCAAGTTCTAACCTGCGCCCAGGGCAGGAAGAGGAAACCTATAGAAGGAACCTGGCTAGAATGGTTAGGGAACCTTCCAAATTGGATAGGCAGAGAAAGGTAGAACAAGTGAATTTAATAAATTGCTGTGACTTAGAAGGTAGAATTCCTCTCTGGTTTTTGATATAGCAATGATTCCTATGAATCTTTTCTAGCTGTTGTTACTGTGGGTTCTAACAAGCTTGCCATTTCCCCAGGCTGTATAGATGGGTGTTATCCCGAATTCTTGAGATGTTCTCCCCTGTGGCTCCCGAATTCATAAGCCACCTCTCCTCTTTTTGACCTGCTTCCAAGTAGCTAGAACTTCAGGCGCACGCCACTATGCCTGGCTAATATTTTTGATTTATTGTTGAGACAAAGTCTTACCAAGTTGCCCAGGCTGGTCTCAAACTCCTGAGCTCAGGCAATCCTCTCGCCTTGGCCTCTCCAAGTACTGGGATTACAGGCATGAGCCACCACACCCAGCCAGGTATTCCTTTTAAGTTAGGACTTTCTTATATATATTTGCACATCACAGAGAAAAGACAATTGCTATATAGCCTATCAAAAATTGAAAACAAACCAAAACACCCAACAATGGACCCCATTGGTATTAATCTATTTTCCTAGAAATATCAACCTAAGACTATATGAATGTCCAATAACCATTTTTGCATTTTAGAATCTACAGCATAGAACATGATAGAGAAAATTAATTATCTTCATAGAAATTACAACTTTTCATTTGAAATAAGTTTCCTTAAGCAACTGAGGTACACATTCCTTTAGTTCTTATAAAATAGTTCGACATGGAAGAACTATTTTATAGGAAGGAACAGATATTAAAATTCTATTCTAATCTAAAAAGTCTCAATCTTATGTTCTCTGTAAGAGACAGAAACTCATAAAAGAAAATGTGTTGGCTTCTACTGTTAGGAAATTGGACATTTTCACACGTATTATAGTGGAAGAGGTTTTATATTTCATTCAGGTACAAAATGTTTATGGACTCAGGAGCGGCCCAAACAAAAAGATAAAATGCAGCATGATTTTCCAAACCAAAATCTGGAGCATATGTCTGCCAGTGAATTTTCGCGATCCTTTTGGGAAAAGGCAATGTTGGAAACATAATTTACTTGTCAAAGTACTGGAATTTTTAAAGCATTTCTCTGATGTGTGGGCAAAATGCACCAGCATATGCGAAATGAGAAAGTACCAGTGAACCCAGCGAGTTGGTCATCACAACACACCTCTGTGCACAGATGACACCAGCCATTATTTGTTTCCTTCACTTCTGACCACCAGGGCTCGGGACTGAGGTCCTACTGATTTCCCATAGTAAAGGAAAGGGATGGAAAGTTATTGCAATGAAAACATCCTTACCTGCTTATGTCCCTTTCTCATGGCTCCAGTAATTAACAGAATGATCATAAACTAAGCCAAATTCATCCCTATCCACTGCACTCTCACCCTGGAGCCTGTTCTCATAAACCCATCTTACTGTGTGTGTTCCTTTCATCAGTGTTCCTCGATATGTATAAATGCTTTACCCCAATTAACTTTTACAAGTCTAAGTACCCCACTCCCTCCCCGTGAGTGTGCCTCATCTCTCTGGTAAAGCTGCATATTTCCTGCAGACACTCTTCCTGTGTACTGCTTCCCCATCATCCCTCACCAATCGGCAGACAACTGGCCAGCTGTCACTCCAATGCTAATTGTGTCTACCCTCTGGTTTCCTCCAACAGCCTCTTCCTTCCTCTGGTTCTCTTTGTTCCCTGCTGATTTCATTCATGAATGACTCAAAAAGTGTCTTGAGGCTCCGGTGATAACTGTGCTTTTTTGGCAACTGAACTATATTTGCATCTAACTCAACAGTATTTGATAAGCAACTACTATGTACCCAGTACTGAGCTAGCAACTGTGAAAGGCATGAAAGAAACATACGATACAAGCATGCCCCTCAAGAGGCTGGGCATCAGGATGATGGAAAGATGGATTCATTTACAACAAAAGATGGATAAGACAATATTATCAGGAAGCAAAATGTCTGGTACACCATGTAGACAAGCCAGTATTGGATATCAAAAGTGAAATGGGTTTAAAGTCAGAAGACTTGAACTTTGCTACTTACTACCTACATGTGTGACCCAAAGCAAGTCATAGAGTCTCTCCCAGACTGTTTCCTCAGTATGGGAATACTTATCTAGCAAGATTACGGGAAGAATTAAAGGGTCCATTATATGAAACTGTAAACTACTGGACACATGTGAGATGGTTGTTTTACAAGTCAAGTATATCCTGGGACATCAAAGAGACAGCCACAATGGGAATGGGAAGGAGGGGATCTAAGAGATGTTTTGGGGTGTTTTTTTTTTTTTTAATTGGAGTATCACTCTGCTGCCCTGGCTGGAGTACAGTGGCACGCTCACGGCCACCCCAGCGTTGACCTGCTGGATTCAGGAGATCCTTCTACCTCAGAACTATAGGCATGCGCCACCACACCTGCATAATTTTTTGATTGATTGTACAGATGAAGTCTCACTAAGCTGCCCAGGCTATTCTCAAGCCCGTGGGCTCAGGTAATGCCCTCACCTTGGCCTCCCAAAGTGCTGTGTTTACAGGCTTGAGCCACTGTGCCTGGCCAAGATGTTATTTTTAAAATAATAGAAAGTGCCACGATGGGTGGAAAAGAACATGGCAAAGAGAACTAAAAAAAAATTAAAGCCTAGGTGTCCAAAACCGGTGATACCAACAGAAAAAGGACATTTGAAGAGGGAAAGGAAAGAGCTGGAGTGGGCATCAGGTGTTTGTAGGTGGGCATCAGATTTTTGGAGGGAAAAGATAGACATTGGATTGGGACAGGTTCAGCATTAGGGATCACCAAAGCCACATCACAGAGAAATGCTTGAAAATCACTCCCATTTTCTATGGTCTGCATTTATCTCTGTCCTTGGAACAGAGGCAGAGTGACCAACAGCAGAAGGTCCAAAAAGAAGGCTGTGACTGTACAAACCACAGAAGAGGGAACACACCGTGAGTTCAGCATGAACAGGACCAAGGATCACAGCAGGGTGTTCTCAGCCAAACTAAATTACACAGGACATGATGGGCAGTCCTTGCTGTTCTGGTGAAATTTCATTTCCAGACGACATTCCTTTGCTGTAAAGCACTTGATCTGGCAGTGAGTAAAGACAGCTGGATGTCCCTTTGCCTACACAGCATTCTCTCCTCTTGGGAGCCTAGAATAAGGCATCACCTCAGGTTCAAAATACAGGTCATCCCCATCATCATTCACCACCATCTGACTGCATGTCAATGAAAACACACACTGGAGTGAAGGATCATCTTCCTCCCACACCTTCTCTGCCTCTCTCACTCTCCTTGAAGCAGTTACCACTTTTAACACTGATACTAAGAAATGATCCATTAAAACCCTTCTCTACTTAATGTCTGTGGGTTTTCAGAGGAGGAGAATCCCTTAACTATACCACATCTGCTATGTTCGGGTTATCACTTAAAACAGCACTGCTATAAATAAGTCTGATGTGTATGTCTCCTGATACACACCGGCAAAAGTTGCTCTAGGAAATTGCTTTCCAACCTTGCTTGTGATATTTGTATGACCTACCAGGGCAAATGTTCATGATCTGAGGACTCCAGAAAGGCCGGGCCCAGCCCAGCCACCTTGAGAGAAGAGGGATTCAGTATCTTAACACATATGAACCAATTCAGTGCATGCCATGGGGAGATCTGCCCTAGGGTAGATGTCAAAGAGTGAAATGCCTGGGCCATAGGTGTGCACATGTTGAGCAATACAAGATAATGCCAAAGTGTTATCCAATATAGTTGTTTACACTCCCAACTTCACGTCTTCAACAACATTTGGTGTCTGTTGAAAGACTTCTCAAAATGGTAACACATTATACTCTAAATAAGTATTTATCTTATTGCTAACATCTTTTTTTAATTTGTTGTCCATTCAGTTTCCTCTTATAAAAATGCACATTCATGTCCTTTCCCTATTTTTCTATTGAACTGTCATTTTCTTATTCGCAGTCCTTTATATATTCCTGATAGTAACTATATGTCAGGAAAGATAAATTATAAATATATTCCTTCTGTTTGTAATTTATCTTTCTACTTTTTAAATGGCTCTTAATCTTAAAGTAGTCAAATTTATTAATCTTTTTAATACTTAATACTCTTTAAATCGTGATAAAGAAATCCTTCTTTACCTAAAGTGATAAAGATATTCTTCTGTATTATTTTCCTTCTATATGATTTCCCCAATATTACTTTTCTTTTTTATTTTTAATATTACCTTTAATATTGAAGGCTTTAATACATATTGGGTATTTAAGGCATTTGTAGGGATCCAATTTAATTATTTATCCCTTAAGGTTACCCAACTGTAGGTTGCACCGTTTATTGAATAATATTATCCTTTCCCCAGTGACTTGCCATATATAAACAGATCTGTTTCAGGACTTTCTATTGTGTTCCACTGGTCATTCTGGTCATCACTGGGTCAATGCCACAATGTCTTAATCTCTATGACCTTATAATACAACTTTATACCTTGTAGGACAGGTTCCCTACCTTACTGTGGACATTCTTGACCATATGAAGATACTTCCATTTAAATTTCTCAAAAAGAATATGTGGCTTCTTAATGAAATTACATTAAATCTATAGATTAAACTAAGAAGATTAGCATTTCATAATATTCAATCTACCTATCTGTGTACGTGTATATTTCTCTATTTATGTTCCTTAATGCCTTGAAGAATGTTTTCAAGTCTCACAAAAGTAGACATGTACAAATGGGAAATAAGCATATGAAAAGATGCTCAATATCATAGGTCATTAGAGAATTGCAAATGAAAACAATGAGATGTCACGATACACCTATTAGAATGACCAAAATTCAAAACACACCACCACATGCTTGTGAGGATATGGAACAACAGGAACTCTCATTCACTACTGGTGGGAATGCAAAATGGTACAGCCACTTTGGAAAATAGTTTGGCAGTTGCTTACACAACTAATTTTACTCACCATACAGTACAGCTATTGCACTCTTTGGTATTAACTCAAATGAGGAAAGAACTTATGCCCACACAAAAACCTACACACAGATTTTTTAGAGCAGCTTTATTAGCCAGGTGTGGTGGTGTGCACCTGTAGTCCGAGCTATCAGGGAGGCTGATACCAGAGAATCACTCAAGCTCAGGAATGTGAGAGTGCAGTGAGCTATGATCCCACCACTGCACACCAGCCTGGGTGACAAAGCAAGATCCTGGCTCCAAAAAAAAAAAAAATTGAATTTAAAAATATATGGCAGACTTATTCATTCATAATTGCCAGAACTTGGAAGCAACAAGATGATAAACTTTGGTACATTCAGACAATGGAATATTATTCAGAACTAAAAAGAAATGAGCTATCAAGCCATGAAGTCATAGAGGGACAAAGTCAATCTGAAAAGGCTACATACTGTGTAAGTTTGACTACATGACATTATGGAAAAGTTAAAGCTATGGAGACAGTAAAAAGATCAGTGGTCATAAGGGGTTGGGTGATAGAAGAGATAGGCAGAGCATAGAGGATTTTGAGGGCAGTGAAACTACTCTGTATAATACTATAATAGTAGATAGATGTCATTATACATTTGTCCAAACCCATAGAATGCACAACACCAAGAGTGAACCCAAATGTAAACTATGGACTTTCAGTGATGATGACAGGTCACAGTAGGGTGGAGTATAACGAATGTACCACTCTAATACAGGCTGTTGACAGTGGGGGAGGCCAGGGATGGGGGGAGGGTGAGCATATAAGGGAACTCTGTACTTTCTGCTCAATATTACTGTGAACCTAAAACTGCTCTAAAAAATAAACTCTAAAAAATGAATCTTTAAAAGTGTTCAATAAGTATATTCATTTCATAAAGATCTCTTACATCTTTCAACTCCTTGATACTTTATATTTTTGTCACTACTGTGACAGCCTTTAAATATATATCTTCTATTTGTTAGACACATTAATTCTAGCAGCTTTTTTAGACATATTAGGTAAAAATAACTTCTGTTTCTTTCATTCTAGTCCTCATATACATTTTATTTATATTTCTTGTTTTACCATGCTAGTTAGAATCTCCAAAAAAACAGTGAATAGGTACAGTGATACAGGCAGTCTTGTCTTGATTCTAACATTTCACTGTGTAGAGTAACATTTGCTGAAGATTTTTGGTAAATATTTTTACCAGGTTAAGGAAGTTTGCCTATTCCTAGTTTGCTAAGAATGAATATTAGGAGTATCAAATTTATCATATTTTATTTCTGCATGTATTGAGAAGACAATGTGCTTTTTTCTTTTTTTTTTTGAGTTGGAGTCACACTCTGTTGCCCAGACTAGAGTGCAGTGGCTGCTCCCGGCCACCGCAGCCTCGACCTGCTGGGCTCCGACGATCCTTCCGCCTCAGCCTTCCAAGTAGCTGGAACCACAGGTGCGCGCTACCACACCCGGCTAATTTTTTGATATATTGTAGAGATGAGGTCTCACCAAGTTGCCCAGGCAGGTCTCGAACCCGCGGGCTCAGGCAATCCACTCACCTCAGCCTCCCAAGGCGCGGGATTACAGCCTGAGCCACTGAGCCCAGCTAACATATATACTTTAAAATGAAGGGAAATTGAGGCATAGTTGTGTAGCAGAAGACCTAAAGTCATATTAAGTTATTTCATGATTATTTTAGATATAATCTATTTAACTAAAAGTCTTTTAA
>CAUYQG010064764.1:0-21086 GCA_963574415.1 Tarsius wallacei | reverse complement strand
TCAGAGTTCTTTCTTGTTATATGTGCCAAATGGTAAAAGGGGGGACTGGGGTCAACAGCTCCTGAACACATCCTAGTAGTCTCAGGGTTCATGGCCCTCCCTGATCCCTAACGCTCAGTGGGCCTCCGTGGCCGGCTCCCAACAACATTGTTCATGTGAATACCAGATCTGGGAAAATGTACACAGAGCAATTGTGAGCGGAAAAGCCTTCTTTTGATTAGTCTGGGCTGGAAGAAAAGAGTGTGAAGCAAAGATGAAAAATGAAAGTTTGGTCTGATACCCTAGACCATTTTTATTTATCTTGCTTGTAACATATCCCCGAAACTGTGACCAACTTCTTACAGGTGAATTGCTAGTGCTCTCTCCTATAAAAACAGTTTGACCAATCCTGCTCCTTCAATTGTCCAATTGAAAATTGATCCTTATTGTTGTTGTTGTTTTTAATCTGCACTACCTATCTTCATCTCCACCCCATTATATTGGCTTCCTAACACACAAAGGATGATCTGGAAGGATAGGAAGTCATGAATAACACTGCCTAATAGTCAATGAATGAAAAACTGAGATAGTTGTAGGGATTGAAAAAAGGATAGTATTTGTTCAAATAACTACAGGTATGTTTACCAGGTGGTGTCATATGTAATGGTTTGTACCCCTGCAGCCATCAGATACTTGAGGTGCCCACCACAAAGCCTGAAACAGCAAATCTTCTGGGCAGTCATAACTGAAAACCCAGAAAAACAAATGCAGAGTTAGAGAGGAATTGCTTTCCACAGCACAGCACTTGGGAACTCAGGGACTGATTTAGTGATTCACCAAGGCCCATTTTTATTTCCTTTGCAGTGTCTACCAAACTGCTTACCAGACACTTTTGCCTTTGGTTGGGCTATACTCTTTTCACTATATTATGTCATAACTGTGGAGACAAATCAAATCAAATTTTATTTTCTACTTCCTCTTTTTTTCAGGCATCACCTTATTTCTCCAGGGCCATTACCTCCTAACAACCCTCTTGCTGCACTCTCACCTCCCATCGAACTCATTCTGCAGCCAAAGTGACATCAGATTCCTTCTTCTCCTTGGATTCAAGTTCTTTGGAGGCTCCTACTGCCCTCAGGAAAAGAACCCAGCTTCTCAAATGCTTTGGCGTCTCTTGCCAGATGACTGCTATGTACCTCTGCAGCCATATCTCCCGACCCCCTCTTCCTAGCTGTGGGACATGCTGTTCTCTATCCCTGTCCTGACCTTCATCCTCGACCCCTGAGTTATACTCATTAGGTTCCTGGTCTTAGCTTCAACACCATCCCCTCCAGAAACACTTTACCCAAGCCCAAGTGCTCTTCCATGGCTTTCTCAGAATCCTGTACCCAACCCCACTCCCTGCCATCATAGCACTTACCTCAACACATGGTAAATAACTGCACATTAGCTTGGATTTCTCCGCTGCTAGGTTGAAAATCTCCTGAGGGAAGAACTATGTCTGCATTACCCTTGTACTCCCCACCTAGTTCAGTCTG
Organism: Tarsius wallacei; assembly: GCA_963574415.1. Taxonomy (NCBI): domain Eukaryota; kingdom Metazoa; phylum Chordata; class Mammalia; order Primates; family Tarsiidae; genus Tarsius; species Tarsius wallacei. Next base: position 19,569 of record CAUYQG010064764.1, on the reverse strand, counting down.
GTATAAGCAGTAAATAAATGTGTATCAAATAAGTTTATGAATGTATGGATGAATGAATGGAGAGGGCACAGGCTTACTGTGGAACAGATAAGAGGGGCAAATACACTATGAGGGTCTACAATGAGCCAGTTGAGCATTTAACTCTCAATGTTATAGTTTAACTTTTCTAGTGTATTTGTTGTAATTCTTGGGAGCGAGGAAAGCAAAATAAATGCATAGTTTTGGAACCACAGGGCAAGTCAAATTGTTCTTCAAGAAATATTTCATTCCTTAGCAAGCTGGATCCAATGAAACACTCCTCCAGCTCCCCAATTACTTACCTTACTAAGAATAAGGGGTGTTAAGACGTTACCAGGTGCACCTCCTTACTATCCTCTAGCCTTTGGAAAAGCAGGGGCACTTGGAAGACTTTTGTTAGTGCCAAAAGTCAACCATGGAAACCTGAAACTTTATCCATTAGCCAAAATTTCTGATTAACACCATCTCTTTGGACAATTCTGAAGAGTTTATCCAAGGAGTTCTTGAAACAAAATGAAAATCTTTGATTGACTAGTAATAGACTTAATAACTTAATGGAAATATGTAGCTATGAAAGTATAATATTAAAATTGCCTTTAAAAAATTTAGGAGGGTGGCAATAGCAAACTATGCTTTTATCAGTCATCTGGATCAAGTTAACAATGAAACCTTCATGAATATGGTTTAAATAAGAAAAAATATATTAAAAGATTTGTTGCTATGGCATGTGAAGATAATACTGTACAATAGCAATTACAATTTTATTTTATAAGGCTTTCTTTTCTTCCTCTTTCTCACCAGGAAAATCCAAAACATTTAGGAACTCTTCTACTGATCTTGTTTCCACCTAACCAGAGTGAGGTGAACAGCTCTTGTCTCCAAGTAAAAGATGAGGAAACCAGACCACAAATGGCAGCAAGGAGAAGAAGGATTTCCTGAACCTCTCTAAGGCTCACATGGCAATGAATCGTAGTTGAGTGGAATCTGGAGTCTAGAGTTCGGGTCACAGTTGGAGGACAAAATGAAACAGGAGGATGAAGAAAGTATTAGAGGAATGTGCTGCATTTGGGGAACTTTCTGGGAGTATGTGAGAATCAGTGATGTAAAGGCATCTACTGTGGACACTACACTGAAATTCATTCAACATCTACTAAACATCTGCAACTACAACCACAATAAGAATAATTATATAAAGGAGGACAAAATTATGAACTTCGCAGCAACTTGGATGAACTTAGGGTCCATAATACTGAGTGATCTATCACAGAAACAAAGAACTGAGTAGTACATGTTCTCACTCATAAGTGGACCTTGAACAATTATCAAGGATAGGAAGGACAGGAAGTCATGAATAACACTGGGATTGGCAGTAGTGGGAAATTGCCCGGGGAGTGGAGGGAACACCTCATCAACAAGTGTACCTGCATAATGAACATTTGTATACCTAACCCTGAATTGTACCCCACATCTTCAAAATAAAACATTTTTTTAAAAAAGAATACTTATGTGCCAGGCTAAGCAATTGGCTAGCATGCCCTCATTGAATCCTCATGCCTGAGAAAGCTATTCTTAGGAGTCCTCCTTTACAGATGAGGAAACTAAGTCCATGATTATTCAGCTAGTGAGTGGAAGAACAGAACTCAAACTCAGGTTTCTGACTCAAAAGTCCTGTGCTAGTCTCTTGTTCCACTCTGGTGGTTACCTATAGCTTGGATGGACAGTCCTGGAAGTGTTGCTGTCTTCCTACTTGAAGCCCACATGCCTCTCTCTGCCTGAGGTCTTGCTTTGCCACACGTGCAGGCTTGGCCAGGGAAAAGGGCAGACCAGAAGTGATGGAGAGCTTGCACCCATGGAATAACCCTCAGGCTGTAAGGGAGGGAAGTGGTAGATAAAGAGCCAAGCACCCTGACCCCTCCATGGGACAACACTGGTGTGCTCCAGAATCTCTCAGTTGGTTGCCTGCAGGAGTCCCGGCTGATCACAGCAAGAAACTGCCCATCAATGCACCATTTTTTTCTTCCCTGTATCACATCCCTATTCACTCACTACTTCTCGGTATTGCCTCCCAAATAAACCATTTGCATCAGATCTTGGGGTCTGCTTTTGCAGGAACTTCTGCTAAAACCCTTGCTGAATGATTAACAAGCCTGCACCTAATTTTTGCATAGGACTAACATGGCCACAATTACCAGACTCCATTCCATGGATACTTCTTGAGATTTCTCATCACGGAGGGTAATAGAATTCTCACCTTCCTTGGGAATTGACACCTGCCTGGCACTAATTCTGTTTCTGCCAAATATTCATTCTGAGACTCACACTGAATCAGGTTTCCATGAGTCTCACTTCCTATATCTATAAAATGGGTGAGCAAGGGAAAAACATTTTTACTATGAACCAAACGCCATGTGGATACATGTTTACCTACTGTTTTTAATCCTTACTGCACATTTTGTGCAGGTTTTTTTTTTTCAGTGAAAATCAGAGAAGGAAGATTATTTTATTAAATTGCTTCCTGCTGCCACCTTAGGAACCCAAGGAATTCCCTGAAGGGTTATGGACAATGACTGTAGGCAGGAGCAGTATCTCCTGCAACCGATGGGGAGGGGGGAGTTATTTTTAGAAAAAGAGATCTATATACTTTGCTTATAATATTAGGATCCTTACTAGTGGCAGAAGGAAGACAAACACTGTGAGATGGTGCTGTCTGTTAACATCAACAATAATAACCAGTGCTTACCCAGCCTTTGGTATGGACCAAAAACAGTACTTTGTGGCACCATCTCATTTAGTCAGTCACATCTACCCTGTGATGTAGGCTCCGGTGGGGTTTGTGTTCAAAATCTTTGATAGCTGCTAGGACGAGGGCAGAAACCCTTGAGAATCAAGAGCAATATAAGTGCATATGCCATGAATAATAGCCTTGGTAAAGGCTGTTATTGTCTCATTTTAGAGATGAAGAAAGTGAGGCTTAGAAGGGCTAAGCATCTTATCCAAGCTCAAACAATTGGTAGATTTGACTCTGACACCCTACTACTCAGACCCACAGACTGGTCTGTTCATTAAAAAAAAAAAATCAGCCGGGCTCAGTGGCTCAGCCTGTAATCCCAGCACTTTGGGAGGCCAAGGTGAGTGGATTGCCTAAGCCCGCGGGTTCAAGACCCACCCGGGCAACTTGGCAAGACCTCGTCTCTACAATAAATAAATAAAAAAATAGCCGGGCATGGTAGAGTGCACCTGTAGTTCCGGCTACTTGGAAGGCTGAGGTGGAAGGATCGCCAGAGCCCAGCAAGTCGAGGCTGCGGTGACCAGGAGCGTGCCACTGCACTTCAGTCTGGGCGACAGAGTGAGACTCCGACTCAAAAAAAAAAAATCAAGACTGATCTGGAAATGGACTCTGATTCTCTGAACATGGACTCCAATCAGAGCTTAAAAGAGAAGCAGCTCACTTTTAAAGTTCTTTTTGAAAAGGGTGAAATATAGACACATTATAAAATCTTAATGGAGTCCCAAAGAAGTCTATGTTGCTGACCATCTCTAATATAAATTCTAAAGTCATTATCTACAATCCACACTCACTTTTAATGCTTCAACCAATAAGAACTTTGAATCTAGAGCTAACACATCAGCAACTGCAGGCAACCAAGGAATTTCAGCCTGTAATCCCAGCACTTTGGGAGACTGAGGCGAGTGGATTGCCTGAGCCCATGGGTTCAAGACCAGCCCGGGCAACTTGGTGAGAGCTCATTTCTACAACAAATAAATAAAAAATTAGCCGAGCGTGGTAGTGCGTGCCTATAGTTCCAGCTACTTGGAAGGCTGAGGTGGAAGGATCGCGGGAGCCCAGCAGGTTGACGCTGCGGTGGCCAGGAGCATGCCACTACACTCCAGTCTGGGCAACAGAGTGAGACTCCAACTCAAAAAAAGAGAAGGAATTTCTAACATCTTGAATACCATTGCTGGTGGTGGAGTCGGGGGTGGGGAGGGTGAGGAGGGGCGGCTAGAAGTTTCCACCATGCTTAATTAAGTTTACTTAGTTAAGCACAGGTCTATTTAATTAAGCAGTGGGCATCACATGCTATACTTAGCTTTTAAACACTTGTAAAGTCTTCTTTATTCACCTTATTTGTCATCACTGACAAGCTTTTCAAGGACTGTAACAGTATTTAGAGCATGAGGAACTGGGGTAAACAATGCATATTTTATGTGGAGCCTAAACTGTTTCAACTTAGAGAGTCAATAGAGGCTCTCAGAAAACAAAACAAAACAAAACAAAACCCTAGGCTCTTCTACTAAACTGTGGAAGCATTCTGTGCATGGTCTGTTATGAGCTTCTTTAGAAAGTGAACTCTAAAATCAAATTCCAATTTTTATAACCCAAAGAAGAAAAGAGAGAAGGGAGGAAATTAAGGAGGGAGAGAATGAAAGAGGCTGGGAAGAATTAAAGAAAGAAAGCAAAGAAGGAGGGAAGGAGCAAGAAAAAGAAAGAGAGAGAAAGAGAACTTAGAAAATAGAAGATATGAAAAGAAAGAAAAAAAAAAGAGAAAGAAAGGAAGGAGAGTGGGGCGGGTAGGGAGGCAGGTAATGGGATTCAGACTCTAAAATTGTGCTGACAAGCAAAGTCCAGATATTTACTCATGATTCGACAAATATTTATTATCATTGGGTTAGGCAGAACTGGTGTCATCAAATCATTTTCCTAGCTAGTGAATAGAAGACAAAGCCTTAGGGTATTGCCCTAAGAATTAGTCAATAGACCAGAAACCAAGAATGCGAATTACTATTCTAGGAGAACTTGAGGTTGCGTGCCCCAGCAGCACCCTCAGAAAGGGGCCAAGAGAGCCTTAAACCATAAAGGTAGAAAGACAAGTGTCCACACACCCTTGGAGGCAAGATAATTCACTGGGAGTAAATTGACTTTTCAGTAGTTGTGTATTCACTTTAAAATAAATTTTAACAAGCACATCAATGAGGAGATTCATAGGAATTATGTCTTAGGACATGGAAAACATTGTGAAACTGGTCCTCAAAATGTCTGAAGCTTGAGACCCCATCATCAGAGTGAAGAGCACAATGGAGAAGGGACTGGGTGGCAGTCAGTGGAGACTAGATCAGAACATCCCAGAGAGAATGAACATTTCCTGAGAACAGTGGGAGAATGGAGGGACATTCCCCTCCTGGGGCTTTGACCTCCATGCAGATGTGGGTGTGAATGCAATCTTGGCCTGCTCCCAGTTCCAAAGCTAAGTGGGAGAGCAGAAACCCTAGTCCTCCCCTGCACCTCACCCACTTCAAAACAAAACAAATGACCCCAATGGGGGAGAGAAGGGATGGTGTGAGCCATGCAAAACATGTGGTGGGCTGTGGGCCAGAGCTGAGCACAGCTCTGAAAAGACCCAGAAGAGGTGATGAGATAGCCAGGAGAAGCTTGGCAGCCAGAGGGAGAGGGAGACAGGAGAGACAGTCAGGGCCTCAGAGGGAGAAGAAATCCCTCTCCCCAGCTCTCTTCACACTTAAGTAAGACAACTGGAGAAAATATAAACACGCTCATTAGTAGTTTTCCAATCAGTTGCAAGACAAATAGGGAAAGAGAAATGACAGTGTAAATCCCAAATACCAAATCGCTAAATCATCCCCTTAAGGCGTTTATTTTCTTCAGGTTGCTTGCTGTGCTGTCCTCCCTTTCTGTTTGGTTTTCAACACCCTTACTAGCTTTATATGGTACACTTTGAACTCACCCTATTGACATAGCCATATGGGAAAGAGAGTCTCACATTCCACTAGGATAGAAGGTCTCTAGAGAACATTGCCTCCGGCCCAGATTCACAAACAAGACAGGCACATCATTCACAGGTCTCCTCACAGCCACCTCCAAGCTGATATTCCCTTGGCATACAAAAATGAAAACTTATTTATAACTATCACCTCTTCTCCAGTGATAACTTACCCCCAAAGAAGAGGCAAGGTGGAAATTCTGGGTTTGTGAATCTGACAGAAATCCAATTTTCAGAAGGGATAAAGTAACATTCAAAGTTCATCTAGAAATGTCTAGTGTGTTGGATCATGCTTTTTTTTTTTAGCACATCAAATTAAATTCATTGAATGTGTACATTTTGAAAAGTAATTTATCTTAGTCACCAATTTAAGGTAGAATCCCAAAAAGCCTGGTTTTCTGTGACCCTGCAGTTGAAATAACATAAGTGCAAAATGTCCAAATGCGTTTAAACTTGAATCTGAACAAAAAAATGGATATCAAAATACATAACTGATATTTCTTCGCAGCACGAGGAAAAGGTAGGCAACTGAAAAGTTGAAGTGATCTTCTTGTAGACTCTAGAAATAATTTTAGGGGCTATCTCAAATCTCTCCCCTACAAGTGAGAACTTGCTAGAACAATCCAGATTCATAAAATATTTGTACTGGTCCACACCTTAAATTACTGAATCCAAGCTCACTATTTTACAGAGGGGAGACTGAGGCACCAAGAAGAGGAAGGAAGGTTAGTCACTGACATAAGAAAGCCTCAGAATGCTCAATCCCTTGGCCCCGGCCGTCTCTTCCCCTAGCTGCCTTCCCATTTGGTCTGCAAGTGTAAACGAGTCCACCATGTCCATGACCTGTAACACCACAGGCCTGCCTCATGTCATTAGTTTTGTGTTCCAAGGTACTATGGTATTAATGTCCATTCTTGCAGTCTGAACAGCTTCAAACACCTAATCATTTTGGTCTCCATGGCTACAGGTAGGATAAGGAATCTCTTATTTTCTTTGAGATATGAGCCTTAGTTCTCTAACAGAACTACTGATTTAGCTTTATAGTCTTCTTCTTTTTAATAACATCTACAAATTTTTATTATATAAATCATACATGCTGGTTTTCAAACATTAAACAGTATGAAAGAGTTTACAAAAAGAAAAGTAACATTTGTGCTGCCTCTACCCCAGTATCTACTTCTACTGTTAAGGTTTTTCTGCCAATTTTCTAGTTTTTTTATGCTTAGTGCAAGCACAGACACACACACACATACCCTTTAAAAATATAATGTCCAATATGGCTTGACCAGTCTTCTACATCAAGAACATGTGGAGCTATCTCGTTTTTAATGGTTACATTTCATTCCATTCTCTGGGTGAATTTTTACTTGCCAGTCCTCTATTGGTATGTTAGAATAGAGGCACTAGGAGGAAAGGGATCTTTGATTATTTTGTTCAGAGATATATACCAAGCACCTAAAGCATTGCTTGGCATATAAAGCACATATAAAAAATGTTTGTTGAATGAATGATGGGCAATTTCTTGGGTAATTTCTAGGGTTTCATTTTTCCAATAATGCTTCAAAGAATATTTTTGCAAAGGAATGGCTTTGCCTGTCCTGATGTGTTTGTTCTCAACAAGGGTGGATGCTTAAATCAATAATAACTGCTTCTGTGATATGCTAGGAAAAGAGAATTCCTTAAAATATATACATTTTAAACCTTAAAAGATATCACCAAAGTCTCTTCCAAACTGTTAATCAACATACAGCCTGTATGTCTTTCCCTATATACTGTGCTAACATGAAGTTTCTTCAAACCCTTTAATCTTCAAGAATCTTAGGTGAAAAATTGTATCTCATGCATATTTCACTAGCTATAATTTGGAGCTGAGCATCATCTTATTCATTTATTGTCCATTTCTATTTCATTATCTGTGAGCTTCCTTTTTATGTTCTTTTTCCCACTTTTCTTTTGGATCATTTTAGGACTTTTTCTTTACTGGTTGTGGGAATAATTGTATATATAAAGGAAATTAGTTGGGTTGATTTCAGGAAGAGAAGAGATAAGTAAAGGTGGGAAGAAGGCATGTACGAACAGGCTATGGGGGTAGGGGAAATGTGCACAAATAGGCAAGACGTGAGGGTGCCAGGAACTGGTCTTTTACACACATTAGCATAGGATATGCTTACTTAAGCAGAAGAGAAAGCAGGGAGGTGTTAGCTAGTTGATGTGCTAGGCCCTGATGGATCAAGTATGTAGTTTCTGTTTGGGCTGTTTGAGAAGTTTTTAAAAAATTATTATCAATATTTGCATTTCAACATTCCATAAGTGATCTGAGAAATACCCTAACGTTCTGGCAAACTGTCAGGAGAATATTGCATCTGACTGGAGAATGAGACCTCTACCTTCCCAGAACTTTTCTTTGAGTGTGAAAATAAAATATAATAATTAATAAACAAACAAACAACAGAAGCTAGACCCAAGACTTGACTTCCAATGGTTCAAGGTAAGGAGTCTAATCTACAAATCAATCAACAGTTTGGGCACAGAGGGGAGAAGATGTTGTACTGTTTCCCTGATCCTTGTCTGGGCTCCCAGAGTTCCATGGAACATTCCAAAAGTAATTTGGCTTTGTGCTCAGTGCACAGGGATTATGTTTTTTCAACAGAATTTCATAAGGGGCTGTGGCGATAGTTTTGGGTCCTGCTCTCAGCACAAGCTGAAAATTGAGTGTGGTTAAGAGGACAGAATCAGGCTTTCTTATGTGACCATTCTTCTGACCAAACACCCAAGAAGTGAAAAATCGCCTGCCTTATCCCCAGAGAGATTTATGACAGATTTGCCCAAGAGGATTCTTCTTAAAAAAAAAACAGATCTGTTAAAACAAACCTTTAATTATGAATGGAGCAAGAATCCCACTTAATCTTTCAGCTATAATACCAACTCATTCAACAACTCCCAAACCCAGTTGGAATCATCAAACTTGACAAGATTTGAGTCTGCTAAGTGTGATTACTGAGCGTGAATGACTGCCTCCAAACTGTATGAGATGCTGATAAAAGAAAAAAGAAGAGGACCATAGCTTTCAACCCAAGCAATTTTAAATATTCAACAATGGTTTTCAACATAAAACTGTTTGGCAGCAGAAAGGGAGAACCTATTATCAAGTATATTTTCTGGACCAAATATCAGAAATGCAAGTAAGATGACAGGATGTGCCCGAGGTCATGTAAATGTATGTGACCTGGAAAAGGAACATGGAATGTCTGAGTTCCAGTAAGGACCAAAGTCAGAAGGATGCTCTGCCTGCAACTCATAGACTTTCTCCATGCTCAGTGGAATTATTATTAAACGAAAGCATCACACATCACTTTAAAATTTTTCTGAGAAAGAAATCTTAGCTTTCTACTTCCTCAGTTATCTTGATCTTGGTCAGAACATTAGTATTTTTTAACAGCATGCTTTTAAAATGGGAAGATATTTCCAAAATCAAATATTCTGGTTTGTTTCAAAGTACATGTTCTCAACTAGAGCCTGATTCTTTCTTCTTCCTGTGGGGGTAAGCCACAGTTGGCCATGATTCACTGAAATTTCTACCAGCTAACTATGAAAAATTATGTACCATCTAAAGAAACAAAAGAAAAATTGTAGTAAAGTTGCACATTTCCTTTTTAGTCCCCAAAGACAATCTGAAGAACTGATTCAACATGCCAAATTAAGCAATGAGAAATTATTCATATCTAGTAAGTATTAGCAAATGTTATAACACTGAACATGGCTTTGACATAATTTATATTCCAACTTCTGAGGTGCTGGGTTTACTGTATTCTCATTCCAGCCCTGACATAGGAGGAGATGTAGAGCAGTCATGCTGTGTCTCTTAAAATCCTTATCATGTGCATGACAAACAGGAGGACTTTTTACATGACAAAAGAAGGTTTCTTTACACAGGAATAATACAGAATCTGATAACAGATTAAAGAACTAACTCCCAATGGGAGATACAGGGCTCAAGAAAATTGTTCTGGAAGTGGAAAACCTAGTGATAGAGCCCACTTTGCCTCTGGCCGAAGCTGGGAGTCCACCTGCAACTTGGAAAACTTTGGAAACAATTCTAAGTTACATATTTGGAGTGAGGAAGATTAAGACTCCCAAGCTTTGGGCTAGCTGGCTCTGGTTGGGCCTGCTCCATTCCATGTCTCATACATACTTGCCAAAAGCAAAAGAGGCAACGGGGACATTTGTTCAAAGTATCTGCTATCAAGTTAAATCAGCAACACTTTAAGTGTCTTTGGTTCTAAAAAATAAACCTCCAGAGATGGTTCTTCCCCTTCCCATATATCAACTTTTTGTTACCCTACCTCATCAAAGATTGCAACAATAGAAAGCTCAGGAACACACAGGCTCTTCCTGGAAGCCAAATCTCACCTCAAGAAGCCTCAGAAGATCCTGGCCCCAGCACACCTCCCTCTACCCCAGAAGCCTGGACATGCACCACTGGGGCTGGGAGGTATGAACATCCCTTTCCTGGAAGGAAAATGTCTGAACCCTTACTGAACTGGGTCCTTTCAAGTCAATGTTTGCTCATTCTGCACTATTTATTTTTCTTCAAGGATAAATGAGGGTCTGGCTCCCAGAAAAGAAGAAGAAAGCATCTTATTTACGAAGACTGTCACTCAAGTTCTTTCTGTCTTGGTTAGTGAACAAGTCATGTAAACCATAATTTATGTTGAAAGACTGCCACCAGAGACAGTATGGGACCATCATTCCTCAAAGCACGGTGTTACCCTATGGGGAAGAATGAGATAGGCCTTTGCACTTCAGAACTGAGAACAACATCTTGAACATTTTCTTAGTCCTCTCTGGCATGAAGTCTTTAAAAACCTTTAGTTGTTTAAAGACTTTGTTCCAGAGAATATGCTTCAGGAGAATGCTTTTTTGTGAGTTAGGTAGGAAACAATGTACCTGTTTTATAGAAAAGCAAGTTGACCAGCTCACTATCATACAACTAGGAAGTGGAGATGAGTCAGGATTACACCTGACAAATAAGCAATCTTTGGAGCCTTTCTTCTTCCATGTTGACTTTGAAATCTAGAATCCCCAAAGAGTCCTTGGTGGGAAAGATGGCAATTATATCATGGTGGGAAAGCAAAGGGGCTAACAGTGCTGCCTTTACATGCAGATTAGATGATTGTGCATCCTGGCTCAACCACTCATCAGCTCTATGGCTTGGTTTCCCGTCAACAAAGTGGGGATAATGATCGATGATACTACCTCTTCAGGTTTTAATGAGGTTTGTAACAAAACAACAAAAGCACAATACTGTGCCTAGCATATCATTTCTTCAACAAATGTAAGCTATGTTAATGTTCTATTGAACCATGCACCTTCTCAACTCAACTATAAGGTTCATGAAGGCAAATACTGCCAGTTCCTGTGCATCCTCAAAGTTCTTGTCATAGATCAAGTTCTCAAAGTACTGTGTGTGTAAGTGTGCTGGAATAGTCTCAGAATATCAAATTTACAAGGGTTTAGAGGTCTGTTAGTTCATCCCCTTCACTTTACAAGATGGGAGAACTGAGCCTGTGAGAGAGAAGCAAAATGAACTAGCTGTCCAAGCTTCTCAGTGTGTTGGGGCCATAGCTGGGCTAGAACTCTCAGGGCCATTCTTTCTTCCCTAGAAAGTTGTGCTGCCTTGTTTTATTTAAACATTTAACATCAAACTTTTAGGATCGTTGTTGTAGTGAGACATTATTGGGCCTCAAAACCCAAGAAGACAGACAACAGAAACTCTGCCTGGCCTTGTGACCCATACACCTCCTTCCTACCGTAGTACCCTAAGTGGCCTTGGCAAACCAAGGTAGCCCACAGCAGCAGGGTTTCTGGGTGGCTTCTGAATTGCATTTGTAATTCTGGGAGTGCTGGGCCACGAGAACGAGGAATAAGCAAGCTGCATGATGATCAGTTAATCTTAACCGAAGTTTCTGGGGCATAAGAACAGTCCTGGATTTAGATTGTCTGTGTCGTCATTCTTGTGGATTTTCAGTTTCCTAGGATGACCATCTTTTTGTCTGATTTAAACTTGCAACATTTTGTATAATTTCAATCTCAAACTATACCAAAGATCATCTAAATAACGATTTGTTGGCTGTGTTCAACAGGACAGTTTCCAGTGGCCATACCAGGGTGAGATAAGACAGTGGGATTTGGGTTGTTGTGTGCATATTTTTAAAAAATAATCTCACTTTTGATTACAGTGAACATCTCTTAACATTGCTTAAAATGTGTATACATATTTTTGGCACTCCTAGTATTTGCTTATAATTACTAATACATACTCAAATATTAGTCTATCAAGATTAAGTCCAATCAATTCTGGATAAAATATTTTGATTATAAAAAAGTAAAATAAATAGATAAATAATAATCTCATCTAAACACTAGCATTGTGGGGTTATGGCTCCCCCACCTTGTTAACTCAGCAGCTGCACTTGGGGAGCCGACCTGAGAAGAGTGATTCCAACTCCCCTGGCTGAGATTTGTCCCCACTGAGGCCTCCCTCTCTGCACTATACTTCCACAAGGCTTAGCCTTCACCTCCCGTAAGCCTTTGCTCCAATTCTGTCTCAAGGAGGCATCTGCAGACTACCCTATCCAAAACCAACCCCCAAATCCTTCATAGATCATCTTTATTTTTTCCCATACCATTTCTTCTCATGTAACATGCTATATATTTGATGTCTTTGTTTCTTCTTTGTCCCCTCCAGTGGAATATAAGCTCTTTCGGGGCAGGAGTTTTTGTCTATTTTGTTCATTGTAGTATCCCCAGCATCCAGAGCAGTATAACATAGTATATGCTCATTAAATATTTGCTGAATAACCTGCCCAGTTCTTCCTGTGTCTATCTCTCCAAGAAGTTTTAAATTACTTCCTCTGCCTTTTGTTTCTCAGTTTACTGACCACTTGCACTGCCCCAAATCTATGAGTGGCATGTTTTGAGAGTGTAGCCTGAAAAACTTAACACAAGCAGTTGACATTTTTAAAAAATTGACAAATGCGAAGTACATTGTAGGAAAGAGCTATTTCTTAGTTCTTTAAAATTCTTAAAAACACCCAGGAGTCCAATAACTCAACTTTTGAGACTTAATCCTAAGAAACATAACAGGAAGAAATTAAAGATTTATGTTCTAAGGTGTTCATCGTAGCGTGGTTATAAAAGTGAAAAACTAGAAACAAATTGAAATCCCCAAAATAGGAGAATAATAAAATCAATTGTCACAATGATGGAAGTCATAAACCAAAAAGTATGTGTCTGAAGATTTTAAGGATGTGGGAAAATGCACAAAATATTAAATGTTTACAAGGCTAAAAAAACTTTGTTATGTAGTATGTTATATCTTTGTTCAAATATGTATGTAGACAATGGAATATAGGAAACTATAAATCTTAATGACAGTTATTTCTGAGCAGTGGGATTATGGGTGATTTAGTTTTTATTTACATTTTTCTAAGGTTCTATAATGAACACATATTACTTTTATAATAAAAGATGTATTTATATGCTTTAAACAATGGAAATTTTTATTTACATAAAAAAGATGCTACAAAATTAAATCTGAATTACTTTTTAATATAGCATATTATTATGAGGTAGAGTTGAAAAAAAAGAAACAATAAACATGGGAGATTCTAGAACCTTTAACTCTGCCTTTAGCTCACTGCAGAGAATGAGAGAGAGAAAGCTGTGTCTTCCCCCAAAGAATATGGAGTCTGGAAAGAGTAAAGACAAACTACAAAAAATTGTAAAATCTGAGTCTGATCATTGTCTTTCTGTAATCATGAGAGAGGAGGGCGAAAAATTCTTTTCCTGGGAAATTGTTATTTGAAAAAGAAGAAATTCTGAAGACAGGAAAGGACAAACGCGGTTTGTACAACAAAGCTAACCGATGGCAACATCAGTACGACTTTAGCACACTTATTCAAGGTGTATGAAGCAAAAAGGGAGTGAAAAGGGGCTTTTCTTTCATGTTGAAATTCAGAATCAGGAGGACACAAGGGCGGGAAGTCAGATCTTTTCTCAATGCATTTAAAATGATAAGGTGAAGACAGCTTAAAAGGACTTTTAATTATAAGATGAGAGGAAGGAAGGGAGGGAGAGAGAAAGCCACAGGAGAAACCTGTTTTTAAATGTTAAATGATGAAAAAGAAAATGGGAAATGAAAAGGGAAAAGAGCCTCTAAACGGATACCTTGAAAATGAAAAACAGGGCAACCCCTGTGGGGGGCCCCCTCCCACTGTGGGAGCTTATCTATCCTCTTAAAGAATCCTGCCTTTTAAAAAAAGAAAGAAAGAAAAGAAAAGAAAACAAAAAACAAAGACCACAGGAGGCCAGTGCCAACATTTGTTGCAGGAAAATCTAAAGTGCAGCACATTGGATGTAGCCTACAGCCCCCTCTCCCCAATGGCAGCTGGTGGTGCCTGGTGATGCAGGAAGAGATAAGTCCTCCTCCCCAGCCTGCACATGGTAGCCTCAGGTCAGGCAGGAGCTAACTGAGGCCTGGTGGGAAGGGCTGCAGGGGACTGGGAGTGGATGCCCAGGGTCACAGAATAAAGCCTTCTTTTTATGCTCCTTTTTAGCCTCAGTTTACGGGAGTTATAACCTAACCGAGGCATGGCATAAACTTGGAGACAGCTCTTGGGAAGAGCATAGAAGAGTTTCTGCATGAGACCCAGTGGGTTCTCGTTCCACCCCTCACCAGCTGAGGCATTCTTGCACAGTTACTGGACCTTAGTTTCCTCATCTCTAAAATAGGATTATTAACTTGATGTTCAGGATTGTTGTGGGGATTAAATAGTATAACAAATTCAAAGTCTCTAGCCTAGTGCCTGGTACACAGTAAGAGTTCAAAAACTGTTCCTCCCACCATAAAATGTGAACAGAAAAACGATTATGAAAAGCAAGAATTACACACACATTACACCCATAGCTAAGCCTCCTTAAAGCAATGTCAGTCCAAGAACCCCCAAAATCCATATTGTATAATGGCTGGATTTCTCCTCCCAAAAGCACAATGGCTCCCTGGTGACTGATGTCTTGGGAACTGTCCTCCATACACTCTCTTAGTGGATCTGAAAGTTCTTGGAGGCACCAGTAATGGACAAGTTAAAGTTGAGGGAATTTCAAACATGTCTAATTCAATAAGAGGCTTGGTAAAACATGTGTTATCACTTACAGAATAAATGTTTAAAAATGGAGGACAGATGTGAAATTTGAATTTAAAAAGAGAGACAGCACAATGAGAGATCTTCTTGGCATTTGCCTGCTATTCTCTTTTGGTCGCCTTCTGCTAAGCCTGTTACTGGCTATACTCTACCAACCACTTTTTGCTGTGGGGGTGCTTCGAATTAATGAAGCAAAGTTGGCAAATTACAATGAAACTTAAAAATCAGAACCTGCTTTATGTATTTCTGAAAGCCAAAGAACATGATGGTAAAAACTTGGATTTTTCAAGGTTTTCTAAAGTAATTCTTTAAAAAAAAGTAAGTGCGAAGTTTTTTGTTTTGTTTTTTCTAAAACTAGCAATACTTACATGAGGATCCTTGAAAACTTAAGAGGTAGCATCATGGTTGGGTAGGCATTTGTCATAAAAGATAGGCTGCAGATTACTAATCATAGAATTCATAGTAATTTCTACTTCTGCAGGAAGCATTTCTTGACTCCCCTGGCAAGCTTAGATTTTTGAACTTTGTTAACACTTGTGCATCAGAAAATTAGCAATTTGTCCTGTTATCTCTTTCTTGAACTAATATTTATCTTCCTAGTGACACAGCTGATAAAACCCAAAGGCTCAAGGAAAAAGTCAACATCTCCTATAGCTGAAGAGTGCCCAACACACTCACATACGAGGTGTCCCATGCATGTTTAGGGAAGGGAACTAAAGTGGTTTTTAAAACTCAGCTGCTACCAAAGCATGACTTTCAGATAAGAGAATCAGAATGTTTGCCCATCAAAGTCAGCTTAATGCTCTTGGAAGATGCCCTTCTGATAGGAATTTGAGAAACGTACGAAATCAGAGGAAATAATTTGCATCCACAATCTTTGAATGCTATTTTTGGTTACAATTGGCAAGCCAAATGAATTTTCTGAGCATTGTGGTTGAGCACCAGCTCCCTAGGATAAGGAATGTTCCAGGCTAGAGTGTGGCAGAAAGGGGCTAAAAACAGTTAAAATTGTTCCTTTTGAAAATCAACCTGCAAGCTCCAAAACCTGCTAGACATAGGGCTTGAGAAAACCAAATAGCCAAAGGTCACTTTCCTGGAAATGCAAGATAGTAATCCATTCATAACCTTACCCCTTACATCTTTGTGAAGCTATTGGTTTACAACCCCTGCTTGTCACGTATACCCTGGAGACAATTTGTTCTTTGAAAATCTGGTTTGCTAAATACAGCCTTGCAAATTCAAAAAAAAAAATTAAAAAATGTATAGCCATACAACACTATCTCGTCCCTTACATAAACTAACAGATAAAACCCCTCTCCTTTCTCCGGTTTGCTTAGCCTTGGAGCATTAGCCCGCTGAGTTGCGGTGGTGCTAATAAACCACTACTTCCTAAAATAACCTCAGTGTCACGGTCTCTCTGTTTTCCCACAATGAGTGTCCTACCCAATTACTTGAACATTAATAGTGCTAGGTCACAGTCCCAGTGAGGTCCTCCAGAATGTTAGGTCAGGCTTGCTGGGGGTGTGGGTGATCCAGTGCCTTGAGAAAGTTGCAAAGAATTGCACAGAAGTTAGATTAGAAAATATAGTTTATTTAAAAAGTAAATTACAGAGAGGAGAAAAAGAAAGAGGAGATTCACCTCCCCAAGGTAGGGAAAGGGGCCAAAGCCAGGAAACATGACAACGACCATAGCTCAAAGACCACATGGCCACACCAGAATCTAGTAAGGCAATGGCAGCTGGTTGTTCGTGGTTGAGTCCTTTAAATCCTTCCTTTTGATGGGGAAAGGTCATTAAGGTGATTGGGTGGTGATCTGCCCCATGTCATCACAAAGAGGCAAGTAAGTGCAGATACTGACGTCAGGTGATGGACAGCTGGCAGATGGGTGGGTTAGTCACCTGATTGATGCCATGGTGGTGGTGTCTGTCTGGGTCGTGAATGTCATGAAGGACTGATTAGGTTAACTTGGGTCTTATGGGTGGAAGCAAATACTTGAAATAGAAAAACTAATTAGTACAAAGCAAGCTGGGGATGGATGGGGGTTGTAAAGTAATTATCAAAGGCTACCTCTGAGAAACAGGTTCTGTCCTTGGCTAGTGATTACAGGGTAGGTTAAGTGAACAGCTAGAAAAACACGAGATTTAGGCAGTGTTAAAATGGCTGCTCATTGGGTATATTAAATCCATATTATGTCCTTTCAAAGAGGAAACTGTATACTGTAAAAATGAGAAGTTCAGGTTTTACCTCTATAAGAACAGCCCACTGGATCTGAGTATTTCTTATTTTTTTAAAAGAGGATCTCTAGAATGTACTGCAAAGACAATTTGCACTGAAGTCAAAGATAAATGAAGATGTTGTGGCAGAATGAGGAATATTTCTTGTATGATTGAGTGAATGAACGCAGAAACACATAAGTAGCTGCTTCAGGGTCAGCAGTTGGCCCCACGGCAATCACCTGGGATGACAAATTGTCTCCCACTAACCCTTTGGCAGAAAGGGGAGTTGGTAGCAGTTAAAGGTATTTCCTTTTGAAAGTCAAGTGGCAAACTCTAAAGACCCGCCAGGCCGGTTTTGTTTAAAAAAAGCCAAGTAGCCAAAGACTGATGCCTCTCATGGAAATGCAAAAGAGTAACTAATTCACAGACTTATCCAAAACCCCTCTTTTGAAGTTGACGGTTTACAACCCTGCGGTTCCTGGAGACCATTTGTTCTTTGAAAGATCTGATTTTTCTGAACACCACCTTGTAAATTCCAAAAAGAATGTGTAATCGCTCAACACGACCCCCTCCCTTACCTAAACGAAGGTGTAAGATCCCACTTCTCCCGTTCTGCGGGGCTTGACCTGGATGTGTTAGCCCGTCAAGTCCACCGAGCCCTCCGGCATAATAAAGTTGCCACTTACTATAATAGTCTCGGTGACACAGCCTCTCTATTTCCCGCTACAGTGTGGCTAGAATCTATCAGTGGGATATGAACAGCTTAACCCAAAGTGTGTCTGCTGCAAAAACCAATATATTTGCATTTCAGCAATTCGATCTGGAGCAAGTTTGTGATGCATTACAATGATGGGATTAAATCAAGCTTTTTGGAGCTCACGCAAACACAATAGGAGGCTATGGGAGCCCCATCACATGGAGTTCCTCTAGCTATTTAACTGTGCTCACCTCCTGAACCACGAAGAGTAATTAAAAGTCATTTACATACAATGCGATAGAAGTTTAAGTGGGTAGCACAACCCTGGCTTCAAGTCGAAGGGGAAAGAAATGCCTGGCTAGCCACACCACTCAGGTGCTTCTTGCTTTCCCTCACAGGAGGGGTCTACCTCTGCTGAGACCCGACTTTGACTAGGATCCCATCCTTATAATGACTCTCCTAAACACACTCCAGGGCAGCCTCTGCCTTCTCCCATTTTTCACCACATTTGTTTGACTAGTCCCTGCAAATGGCCTAATTTTTGGACAACACAGCGCAGGGAGGAGCTGCCTAAAAAGATTATACAGTGCACAACCTAGCAGAGCCTCCAGATTGTTTGTAGACATTAGACTTTTCTTTCCTGCAAGCTCTGGGGGAAAACAGAGAACCCAAGTCCTAGTCTACTGATCTTAATGCCTTCCTGCTTCTAGCTGAACTTGTATGTTTCCTGTTGGCCAAAAGCAATGCCCAGAACTGTTAGAAAGGGGCAAAGAAAACCAGTACAATTTATCTCTGATCTTCAAAGTATCATAACCGGTGCTGCGAAATAAATTGGTTCTAATTTTAAATAAACAATAGTGTCTGGCCTTCATTTTAAAAAGGCATTTTCATCAAGGATGTACATATCACTACTTTAGCACACAAGGAAGCACTTTGGAATATGGCTTAGGGGGTAAGATTTAGTTTTAAGCTTTCTTGAAAAACCCTTTAGTGGCAGGCAGATCCAATGATTTCAGAATTAATTATTTTCCTGCCAGTCCTTTCTTCAAGGGCAGAGGGAAAAAATGAGGGGGATTGACTCTAAGACACCAAAGGAAGAAAGGTGGTAATTTTTAATAATAATTTTTAGAACTGATTTCTTTAGAGAAAGAACAAAATCAAAGCTTAACTCATTCCCAATTGAGACCCTCTCCCAAAACTGCACAAACCTGGAAGCCAGATTTTGTTTTTTTAAGAGGTGAAGTACAAGTATCAGAGGTATGTTCTTAGGGAGAAACAAAAATGGGAAGAATACAAAAGCCGAATAGTCTTAGATGCCTACTCTGCCAAACAATGATTAATCTTTCATTTTTTTTATATATACAATAATTTTTTATTGTGATTTGAGGGGTACAGTTAAGGGTTAGGTACACAAATATGTCTCGTTCAGGCACCCTTGTTGATAAGAAGTGTCCCCCTATCCCCAGACAGGTATTTACTGGCATTAATCCCTTCCCCAATCCCTCCCACCCCCCCATCATTTCCCACCACTGTCAGTCATTTTCTTGTGGTAATACGTTGGATGATCAAGGTCTACTATATGAATGAGAACATGTGATACTCAGTTTTTTGTTTCTGTGAGAGGTCACTCAGTATTATAGACTCTAGTTCCATCCAGGTTG
>CAUYQG010064758.1:0-18712 GCA_963574415.1 Tarsius wallacei | reverse complement strand
AGTTCAAAAACTGTTTTGGACAGTGGAAAAAAATGCCTCGATGGGTGTATTACATCAAATGGAGAGGACTTTGAAGATGACTGAAGTTTAAACATGTCAGAATAAAGACACAATTCTTTCGTAAAGAAATTCTGGTTTTGGTTCCCATCGTATAGTTGAATATGAACACTTCAGAGTGAGTCTGCTTGTGAGGACAGCTGTACTTCCCGGAGACAGGACTCTTTTACCAAGGCCATCTTTACTCAGGGTGCCCTCACTGATTGCAAAATCCACAGGCAATCTGATTTTGTGTTGTAGTGAATACTAGTTCCTTTTCCAATAAAATAGTTTGCCGGCCTTTCTAAATGTCATGGCGTATCAGTCTGCCTCTCATCATGATGGTGAATGGCGGACGGGAAGGGTCAGCAGGAGGCAATGTTCCCAAAACCATGAGCCCTGAGTGACCAATATGCGGTGAGAATCCAGTTCTCCATTTGCTAGAATATGCCATCTTATTCCCCCAGGCTGCTACAGCAGGAAGACACAGACTGGGTGGCTTGTCAGCAACAGAAATGTGTTTCTCGTACCTCTGGGGGCCGGAAGTCCAAGATTAAGCCTTTAGCAGACTTGCTATTTGGTGAGGGCCACCTTCCTGGTCCATAGGCCATGTCTTCTTGCTGTGTCCTCATGTGGAGTGAGGGGTCGGGGGACTGCTGGAGTCCCTTCCATAAAGGCAATCATCCCATAACGAGGGCACCACCCTCATGACCCAATCACCTCCCAAAGGCCTCACTTCCTAGTACCACCACCATGGGGGCTAGGACTTTAACACATGTATTTTGGGGAACACAAGCATTCAACCCACAGCACAGCCTAATAACAAGATATTGTTCACTTGAGCTTAAATTGAGTGAGTTATTAACATTTTAAACCAAAAAGACCTTTAAACCAGAGGATACATTGCTAGGGCCCCCTACCTTGATTTCAATAGAGATACCCTTTCATAAAATCCCTTACTTGATGAGCTATGAACTGGAATTCTGTCCTTTCACTGAGCTTGGCATCATCAAAATTACCCTGATGGATTAAAATACATTTGCACCACGAAGAAGTCTCTGTTCATTTAACAATATTCTGAAATATTGCCAGCCATCATTTCCTGCTGTGCATAAATTTTTGAGAATCACCTTAGCGTTCTAAAAATATACCTAACATATATGCTCTAAAAAGGTATTTTTTCAACAGATAAACTGGAAAAAAATCACCTTCATTGTTCATAGATCTTTGTAGCCGATCCAGCTGAAATAATACATCAGCTACTTTTAAAAAAAAAAATATTTTAAAGATGTGGGATACAGTTCAGATTTAGGTATACAAGTGGTCATTGCACAGGTAAAGTTTGGGCCTCCCTTCGGTCCCCACCTCGCCTGGTCTGAGATCAAGTACCCTTATTGATGCTGTGTGCCCCCTCTCCGTCCCCTGGCAAGGTCCCGCTCCTGCCAATCCCTTTCTTATAGTATTATGGTAAATGTTTAGGGTCGGCTTATGAATGAGAACATATGGTCCTCAGTTCTTTGTTTTTTGTTTCTGTGATGGCTCACAGAGTAGGATGGACTCTAAATCCACCCAAGTTTACTCAGAGACAAAAACTAGATTGTCTTTACCTGATAACCACACACCACAAGCCAAGAGAAAATTTAATCTGTTTAGAGTCTCAAGAAGTTTTAAATTGCATCCATTTCAGAGGTCCGATGTTAGCAAAATTAAAAGTGACATTATTCTACATAAAATTAATAAAATAATTAAATACTATAAATTGATTGTAATGGCCTTATAATACTTCTTATTTTGCTTTATAGCAATCGTATAACATTTTACCGTAGACAAAATAGTAAGCAACACATATTATTTCCGCAGAAATGAAACATAAAATTTGCAGTTCTAAAACACAACTTTAAATTCAGTTTCATTTAATCCAGCCATCCCAGTGCTTTCTGAAATACATGCAGGGCGCATTGGAACTACGATCTAGCGATCTATTCCAGAAACAAAGCCCCGAATGCCACTTGTTCTCACTCCTAAGTGGGACCTGAACATTGGTCACAACAGCACAGGGAGGCACCCTGCCAGGGGAGGGAGCGAGGCAGGGCACGGAACAACACAAAGGGCACCTGGTCCTAAGCCAGGGAAGTGAGGACCAGTGGGAGGCCACAACTGCACCCGCACCTGGTCCCGACTTGCACCCCACACCTTTAAAAGGAAGTGCAAAAAATAAAGACAGCAAACATCTCCCTGACGCCTGCGTGTCTAAGCGCATAACCCAGGCGGGTGAGGAAGAATGAAAAGGCCTAGCCTGAAGGGAGGCACGCGAGGAAGGCCTGAGAGGACAATGACACCTTTTTAACTTATACGCGCTGCCCGTGTACTCATGAAGCTGGAGACCATGCCAGGACCGAGGCCCTGTCAAGAGGGGATGGCAGCACAGGACAGAAATGGCAGTGGTGTCTGCAAAAACTGCCTCGCTCTAGATAGACAACGAGAAAACAGAGGGACGGACACAGTCACGTAAGCTTTAAAGGGAGAAATTAAGTGTATTTGCAAGCGGTGTGAGTGAAAAGGGGTCTCGTCGCCCAGAAGACGCTGCCTTTTTCAACAGGGCTCGACACAGGGACTCCAGGTCCAGGAGGCGAGGGACACACTGCCGCCCCAGGGAGCCACCCACAGGGCGGGGCAGCGTCCCCACAGGCCTCAGACCTCTGCCCAGGACTGAGAGTCCAGCAGCCCCTCCACTCCACAGCGGGCGAAGCTCCTCACACCACCGCTGTGGGACCTTGCCCCAACCCCGAAAGGCCAGACTGCCAGGCTGTCTTCCTCCCCTGGGGTGTGGACAGCAGTCCCACTCGGCTCTGTTCCTCGCCGTCGAAGCCCTGCTCCCTCATACTGCCCTCTCTCCATGCCATGGGACATAGCCACCCACTGCCCTCTCATCATGCCCTGGGACACAGTCACCCACTGCCCACTCCCCACACCCTGGGACACGGTCACCCGCTGCCTTCTCACCGTGCCCTGGGACACGATCACCCACTGACCTGTCTCACACCCTAGGACATGGTCACCCACTGTCCTGTCACTGCTCACAGAACATAGTCACCCACTGCCCTCCCACCATGCCCTGAGATGCGGTCACCCGATGCCCTGTCACCACGCTTTGGGATGCAGTCACCCACTGTCCTCTCCACACACTGACCTCTCATCACACCAGACTCTGACCCCTGAGGAACCTCTTAAACTGCAGGGGCTGATCTCCCCTGGGGGTAGCTACGCTCTAAGTCCTGGTGCTGATTACCTGGAGGCTTCTGGGAAGGCACGGCGTATGGGAGGGTGAGGCCCCTTCCACAAGCATGGAGCCGTGTGAGTTCTGCTGTCCCATGAAGCATGCCTACCCGCAGTCCCTGCATGCTTCTCTTCTAAAACGCTCAGTCTCCAATCTTGCAAAGCATCTCTCTCCAGGCCCCTGACCACCTGGCCCCCTGGACACTGCTGACACCTGAGAAGGAGCCCAGGTATCTTCTCACTGCAGCTCTGCTCACGGCAAGGAGTCTGTCACGCTGCCCGTCGGGGCCCCATTGTTGCCACTCTCCGCCGCCCACCAAGATGCGTGCACACCAAGATTTCGAAAGGGAAGCGCTTTGGAGGGCAATTTGCAAAAAGAGACACTTGTCGGTGGGAAGATCAACTTGGAGCTGGGTTGGCCGTTGAAGGCAGAGACAGCTCCCTGGGGTCTTGCTGGTCTCTGTCAGGGAGGCCAAGCGAAAAACTCCGTGAGGCAGGAGGCACATGCCACGGCCTCTGAATAAATGATGTGACTGTCTGCCTCCCTCTACTTTGGTAACCAAATGATTAAAGTGAGCTAAAATTAAATGTTACCTTCCTTCTGATGCTGAAGTCCTTCTGATTATTTTAATAACATGCAAATTGCATCTTTACAACTTAAACTACATAATCACCTGAGTGTTCAGTAAGAATTCAACTTATTAATTACATTAAAATGTATTCAATTAATTAAAGCCAGCTCATTGCAATTATAAGCCTGCAAATAAAACACACACACACACACACAAACTTCCGTTAGAAAATTGAGAACTTGATTGGAAATACGGACACCTTAGTTGCCTTTAAGAGTATTTAGCAAGTTGTTAGTATTCACAGATTGTTTCATATGATGCCTCCCATGACTTCTTATGATAGACTGATTTGAGTCAATTAATAATGGGATGGCTCCAGGGAAGTTGTGGTAGCCTTTAAGGAGGACCCTGACTGCAATGTTTCCACGATGGTCTTCCTTTCATGCCTGCATTACAGTGGACACTGCCCCTGGGGTGTCCAGAGCAAGACATCTGAACAGGCAATCCCACCGGGAGACTACAGGCCAGGAATTCATGGGGTCACACCCGGAGCAACAGACGGCGCTGGGAGGTTCTGCGGGCACCTCGCCCTTGCTTTCTTCTGTGTCCACATGCATCGATGAAAAAGAGTCTCAGCAGCATCAGATCTAGGAGGAAAACAACAGCCCGCCATGGGTGTTCCTGGTGGGCGAACCAGCAACTGGATCCAAATATAATACTTTAAAAAATTATTTCGCAACGTTATCTCAAATTGGATAACCCCAAATATAGCGATGAAATGTGATAGTTCCTAGCAAGACTGCTTTTCCAGCTCTAAGAAAAGTCACAGCAGAAACAGCAACTAATTATGACAGGATACTTTATTTTCCTACACACGATCCCTTTAATAGCTGAGGATTAGATAGAAAAGAATTTGTCAGTGAATAAATATTGCTTAACATAAAACCCAAAAGTTCTACCTGTACATACAGACATTCGGGGAGAAGGTTACAAGCCTGTGCACTTGCAGAAGAGCATTGAGCAATAAAGAGAAACCAAGACTGAACAAAGTCTGGTGTTGGAAACAGAGATCAGTGCCTGGCAGGAGCACGCGGCCTGGCCCTCCAAAAGCACTCTTCCGGAGGACAGAGAAACGAGCGGCTGTCTGTGCGCTCAGGGGGGTCCTCTTTGCGTCCTCCACCTTCTGGTAGCCCCCGGCACACCTTGGCCTGTTGATGGATCCTGATCTGGGTGGGCCTCTGACGTCACATGGCGCTCCTCCTCTGTGTGTGTGAGTGTCTGTCTGTCTCCACATCTCCCCATTTCATGAGGATGCTGGTCATTTTGGATTGGGGCCCACCCTCATGACTTCATTTTGAAACATTTACGTAGGTAAAGACCCTAAGGCCACAGTTTGAGGCAACAGGGTTTAGAACCTCAACATGTATGGGGGGGATCAAAATTCAGCCTATAGCAAAATTATGCTGTTAATCGCTGGATACGATCAGCCCAGATCTGCAGCCTAAAACTTGTGCTGGTGAAAATATTGAAGTCAAGCCTGAATGTTCCTTTACTTGCTATAAAACAACCAGAGCACAGAGAAGACTGAAGAAACACTTCGATCTCTTCACGATAAAGACGTTCTTGGTACTTCTAAATTCACATCCACGTATATATTTTTCCCAGTAAAAATTTGGTTTGCCTTTTTTTTCAAACTTTCTTAGCACTGTTTGAATTTGTATACTCTCATTTCAGAACCAATTAAATGCTTAAAGTCAAAATCATTTTAGGTGATGGCCAAACCTAATGGTATATTAGGAACTGAGTAAGATAGCATGAGCCCCTCAACATCAGAAACCTATAAACTTGCCGTATGTTCTCCCCTTGAAGAGCTCACAACCTGCAAGACCCTAGCGTGGTGCTTTCTCAAGGAGGGAAGTATATTCCTCAGTTACAGACTTGCATTCCGATGTAATAACTCTTCTCAAACGCATTCCTATTTTAATACAAGTTACATCACCGTGGTAGTGTTTTCTATCTTATTTTGAAGTCAAAAGAACTGCAACTATCTGTGAGAGCCAAAACATCAATATTTTAAGATCATGTCATCAGGAAACATATTGATGGCGTGCACTGCAAAGCGTTTCTATCTGTTTAGTCTCTACAATAACCTTTGGGTTCTCTACTCTTTGCGTAAATAATTTTTGCTTTAACAGGCTTGTTTTCCGCACTGAGCTGTTGACAAGATCATGCCATTTTACCTCTGACTCCCCAAACCATGGATCTGCCATGTTAAATTCAGCCCATTTTAACAACACCCCATTCCCTCCGTGGTCTGTGCCAGGGGCCTGCTGAGACCTGCTTCACGTCTCTCTCAGTTCTCCTGCTTGCAGTGTGATACACACTGCCCTGGAAGTGTTCTCTCCGGTCCCCAGAACTCAGTCCACAGCTTCTGGACTGTTGCTGAGAACCCTCGGCTGGTCCCTCACCTTTCCTGTCAGGTGGGAGGACCAGCTGGCCCAGGCAGCCCCTCCCAGGGCAGCCCATGATGACTCACCCATGTGAAGCACACCCTGGGTCCCCTTGCCTCAGGAGACAATTTGCAGGCTCCACCCTCACTTCAGAGTTCCCTGAAGGCTCCACCTCTGTTCAGCTTCTCCCTGGACCCCGAATGCTCCCTCTACTTTCTGCAGAAGATAGGCCCATCTTGAAGACACGCCCAATAAACTCTCAGCATGCACACTGCTGTCTCTGGATTTGCTCCTGGGAAACGGATTGTGACAACGCCGCCCAAAGCCCTGGGCGCTTTGGTGATGAGAATGGAGATGAATGCTGAATTGGTGGTTGAGTGTGATTTATTTCAGAGACATTTATTATTTGAAACTTATGTAAGTCTCATTAGCATTTCTTATCATGGCAAAAGCTCTTGATGAAATAACAATTGATGAGCAACGTCCATATCAGGAGGAGATAAAGATAACTCTTATGAAGTGAAGGGTGTGTTGTGGGAAATAATCACATTGAGATTAATATTGCTTAACAAAAGATTGTGTGACCGCACCATCCCCCAAATGGCTGCCCAACTCTACTGTGCATAAGAACTATAAATTCTAAGGTGTGGTTACATTTCTCATAACCTTGACATTGCGGACATTGCTTTCCACCTTGCAAGGTAGAATGCCCTGTGCTGACTGGCAGAGGTTAGGACTCTCCCTCTGTCGATTTAGGGGGGGTCTCCTGTTTTTGTTATGGAAACACCATGGATTTGGTCGACGTCCTGTTGCTGGCTGCACAGAAAGGCAAGCACAGACACAGTGAGTATGGCCAGGGAAGAAGGTTTTTCATTTGGGTGATATCTGCCAAGCAGCCTGGGAGACTGTCTCAGATCCATCTTCCCAGCTGATTGAAATCAGGGGTTTCTATAGTGGGGAAAGTATGTAAAATGGCAGTTAGGGAAGCAATCGTGTTGTGAGAGGGTCTGGCATCTCAGTGTCCGGCTGTGATGTTCTGGAGAGTCTCAGGACCCTTCCCTGCAGGCCGTTCCCCTGAGGAAGGAGCTCAGAGAAGGCAAGTGAAGTTTCAGGCTTTAAGACTGGAAGGGTCTTTTCTACGCTTATTTAGAAAATCCCGTAAGTATAAGTTCTGTGGGGAAATTGGGCCAGTTTTGCTTTCATTGTTTGCTATTGGCTTGTTTTGTCTTTTTCCACACTGACAAAGTGCAATGGCTGTTCCCTCACTTCATTTCATCCAATAAGTGCCCGTACTACAATTTTCCATAGCATGTGTATCAAAGTCAGTATTGATTGCTCTTCACGAAGAACAGGGAAAAAAAATCATGGATGCGTTCTTATGAGGAAAATCCCTGAGAAAAGAGTTTTGCAGCAAAGTTTCATTTCGTAATAATACATACTGTCAGTAGAAGTCTGTATGTCAGCAACAGAACAACCTTAACTAAAGACGTGAGGATCAGAGCTGTTGCTGGTAGGGTAAGCCAAACAGGGTCCTGGCATTTGGGGCTTGGGTCCTGTGGGCTGAACATGGGTAGAAATTTATATTTACATCCATCATTCATACAGACAAGGGTATCATTTGGGGCTCCAATGAACAATACTTCAGGTTATGCTGCCCGTGTAAATGGTTACTGAAATTCAAGTTCAAGTGAACTAAACATGCATTAAGTTAAACACGAATAAAATTTAGTTCCTCTGGTGCACTGGCCACATTTTTTTCTTTTTTGAGTTGGAGTCTCACTCTGTCACCCAGACTGGAGTGCAGTGGCCGCTTCTGGCCACGGCAGCCTCGACCTGCTGGGCTCCAGCGATCCTTCCGCCTCAGCTTTCCAAGTAGCTGGAACTACAGGCACACGCTACCATGCCCAGCTAATTTTTGATTTTTATTGTAGAGATGAAGTCTCGCCAAGTTGCCCAGGTGGGTCTCAAACCCACAGGCTCAGGCAATCCACTCACCTCAGCCTCCCAAGGCGTGGGATTACAGGCTGAGCCACCAAGCCCGGCCACTGGCCACATTTGAAGTCTCAAAACCACAGGTGGTGGTGACCACTGTCCTGGGCAGCACAGGCGGGGCACACTTCCATTGTCACAGGAGGTTCCATGGGACCCAACTACTCCAGGGAAGGAAGTCTGGGCAGCTTCAGCCCCGACTCTCCACTGTGAGACTCCAAGTCATGAAAACATGTGCAGGGAGCAAATGCTTCTCCAACCAAAGTCAGAGGTCAGGAAGGCACATGCGGGTGTCTTGAAAGGAAACTCCTCTTAGGCAGGGGGGTCATCATAGAACATCAGACCCTAGGTAGGGCATGACTCTTCCGGTGGGAGTTATGGTACTAGGGCCATCCTGAGGCCCTTCCAAACCTAGTGTTTTGGGGCAATTATTGGGCAAAAGGGTTTATGATGAGTGGAAATGTCCCTGTGGCTGGGCAGAGCAGCATCAATTAGAGCCGTCACTAGCTCTCCACACCTGAGAAAAAGTCAACCTGGGTGATGAAGTGGGAGACCAGAGACTCCATGCCCATAAGACAGCCCCCTTCCAGCACATGGGGTGTTCAGGGAGGCAGTCTGCAGCAGGGGTGTCAGAGACAGCGGAGAGCAGCTGTTTCACATGGTCAGTGTTCACAGAGGCACCGGGGACCTTAAACATTTTAGTGAGAAGCAGAGCAATGTCCAGTGAAAACTACTCTCTGCACGTAAAGGAACCAGGCAGAGCATGCTGTTGTACCCTTCTCAGGTCCTAATAAGATGCAGCACTGACTCCTTCAAAAACTTGTAGCAGCTAGACTCTCTCCAAATGGTGTATAGAACAGTCGTACATTTCCTGCCTATGGACTATTAGGGAATCTAAGTGATCAGGATTAATAGGCTAAGATCACACATTCCAAAGTGATACATTTGAGAATTACCTTAAAAAAGATATCTGCAGATAAGTTTATCAGTCCTTTATATTTTTACCATTTCGTTTGGAATCAGTGTGAACAAAGGATTATTTGTTAGTTAAGCAGCGTTGAAGCTTAAAAGCTGGGACAATGGAAACAAATATGCCAGCATGCATTAAGGCAAGGCAACTACCATAAATGATCCTCAAATCTCAGGATTTAACACATCAAAGATGGGATGTGAAAGGTGCTTGATCCACAGAGACATTCAGGGATCCAACCTGCCAGAGGCGCCACCATGTCAGATGTGTGACTTCCAGTACAGCCATGGAAATACAAATCCAGCCAAGAGGCCGGGAAGACTGAATTGTGTGGGAATGTGGGGCTCACGTCTGGAATTTCAGCACATCATTTCTGACCATCTTCCAAGGGGAGCACTCAATATCACAGCCCCATTTTACCCAAGGGAAACTTGAAAAAGGTGTCAGTCTCAGTGATTAGAAGCAAAATGAATTAAGGATGTTGTACACATAACATTTTTTTCTGCTACATGATAAAATATCTCACACTTGACTTCAAGTGTATTCCAGATGGAGGAAAGGATTCCCACAAGTACAAAACCATAAAAAATGCACTGCATTGATGATTGAGATTTTTTAAAATGATTTAAAGGATAGAAAGGACTGTTTAAGACTCAAAAAATACCCAGAACACAAGAAAGAATATTGATAATCCAACTATGTAAAACTCAAACTATAAAACTATATGCAACTTTTCCCTGCAGTAGGGACCAGGAGAACAGAACTTGAGGAAGAGTAAGAATCCTAAATTAGAATTAATCTGAACTGCCAAGCTGCAGGTAAGCAGAAGAACATACTTCCTGCAACGGTGGTGAGTCAGATTATGCTATCCAGATATCTGGATGCATGCCACGAGGATTTTCATCTGAACAACCACCCTGAGCCTCGTAAATATGAGGGACAGTACCACAACATTTCAATAAAATGAACCTTTTTGAGGCTTTGGAGGGAATCATTACATCAAAGTAAAAGTTAGGAAAAAGATCAATTTTCATAGGAGCGCAATTTTAATTATACTCAAAAGTTATGAAACACTCCTAGAAGATAACAGAATTTTGCCACATTTAAGGATTGTTCGAAGCATCCAGATAAAGGAGCTTCACTGATCACTGGTGTACTGTCTGTGAACAAGAAACTGCCCAAATGATGTGCTGTTTTGACAGAAGATTTTTAAATAATTGTTAATCAGTTTGAATATCAACTTTTAAAATGGTGGCCTCAAAAACTTCTTTAGAAACGAGATGGAATAAAAGAAACCAAAAAACAGAAAACAAGTTTCTGCTGCATCTCACTTAGTGAGATGGTAGTAAAGAACTTTTTTTCACAGTTAATTCTACATCACCATGCCTGTATCTCCAGGAATGAAGTAACGTCTTCACCCAGTGTCTCCAAACACAGCCTGGCTGCAAGACGTGAAGATTAGATTTGAAATATAACGTTACATAAAAATTCATAACTTGATCTCACACTTATATACACATAAACACACACACACAACCACACTTATACACAAACACATATACATATATATGTATCAGATAAGTCAACATTTTATAGCGAGTGGATTGCCTGAGCACATGGGTTCAAGACCAACCCGGACAACTTGGTGAGATCTCATCTCCACAATAAATCAAAAATTAGCCGGGTGTGGTAGCGGGAGGATCACTGGAGCCCAGTAGGTCAATGCCGTGGTGGTCGTGAGCATGCCACTGCACTCCAGCCAAGGCCACGGAGTGAGACTCCAACTCAAAAAAACAAACAAACAAAAAAAAAAACTCATGTGTTTTCAACCAGTAGATACCACAATTTTAGAGGAAATATCTCATAATCGTTTCTAATTTTTTAATCTAATTCCATTCAAAGTTTGAACAAGTTAACTATGTCACTGTATCTTCATTTTATCTAGAGTTAATTATTGGATGATTCTGCAAATTGAGATATAAAATAAAACTCAAGCTGAACATTTAGCTTCAAATCATATTTGGATTTCTTCTCGTATGTTTGATACGTAAATAAATAATATGTCCCACTCATATATTTCTCTACTACATACATAATTTGCACACAATATTTATTCTTCTTAGACTGGAAAGAAAAAAAACATCTTCCCAAGTCAAAATTTCAAACACATTTAAATAAAGATCAAATTAATATTTTAACAATATAAGACTTGTATTTGCATTATATGCAACATACTAGTATCTAGAGATAAAGATTTTTATAAAAATTCATACCTGCTGGTGTCATTTCACAATCGTAATAGAAATGTGGTCACCAGCTGATACTCTGTAATCATCATGTTTTTCTCAGCATTGTGAAGCCAAATTCTTTATCCAGCATAGAATAATCTCTGAAATTTTTAAGAAAGTTAAAGAAACATTGACAACTTTTTATGGCTTGTAAGTGTAGTAATAAAGTATTTTAAAGTATCCACTAGCACTATTTTGTCTTTTTTTGAAAGCAGGATTTATTGAGAGGACAGGAAAGCTCCCACAGTGGGAGGAGACCGGAGAGGGTTGCCCTAGCACTATCTTTTTGTAGCAAATTCTTTTGCTTCTATCTTAAACTGCTTGGGGTTTTGTTATTCATTCTTTTTTTGTTTGTTTTGCTTCTATTTTTAAACTCCCGAGACCTTCCATGAAACAGATCATTGCCAACCAACTTACGAAAATTCTTTAAACAAAAATTGCTTCTCAGTGATTTCCCACACACCAGAGTTTCGTGTAAGTCCTGCTGTAGGGAAACAAGGCCGGCGTTCACAGTGTGCCCCAGACACATTTCGGTGCAGAGCTGCTTTTTAACTAGTCTGTAGCTAGAGTTTGAGAGATGATTCCAAAGGAGGAACGCGCTGACTCCAGTTTCTCATAGAAAGTTAAAGGCCTCGAAGGCTTGAGAAATACAAACCGTTCCTGGTCTACCTAGATCAACTAACAAACACAACAAAACGTGCCTGTTTCTCCGGACCTGCTGCCGCATGCCCAGGCTGCCGTTAACTGCCACATTTAACAAAAGATGAGAGATGGTAAATGAGTAAAATATTGATCAACAGCTTTCAGAGAGGATGCTTAATGATGTTACACCGTGAAAGCCAGAAAAATCCATGAGTGTGCCCGTTTAGGGAAGCCATTCGAAGTTTGACTCTTGTAGGAAAGCGCTATTACAATAACAAGGAACAAAATATAATATTTTCCAATACTATAGACGATGTGGAAGGCAAGAGGGCAGAATGTTTATCACTGGGTCAGCAAGACAGAAAAAGCAATTTAGGTCCAAGAGAAACCAAGCCTGGCGATACACACCCACTGCGATTGGAAGGAAGATGTCGCACTCGGGGTTTAGTGAGAGAAGAGCCGAAGGGAAGTGTGAAATCTGCACCTAAGATTCAAGATGCTAAAAGTCCAACTTTGTCTGCCACTTGTTGTAGATGAACGTGGACGTGGAAATGTGTGCAAAAAATACAAGCTGTTGAAAAAGTTCTATGCTTCTGAGGCCCATCGCCGAGTCTCCGGCGCAGCTAAAACCATGGGGTAGGGACTACTAACAGGTGGAAACAGTGAAGAGAACAGCCATCTTGAATGAGGTGGGATCAAGAGGAACTAGCAGGAACACCTGCTGCTTCCTGCAGATCGCCCTGACATCAAATGCCTGCTTTCCATCTCCGCATTTGTTTCACCACAAATGTCAGTGTAACACGAGAGCAGAGGCTCACATGGCTGGCATCACTGTCCCAGGAACTGCTTCTCACATAGGCAACTCCGTGTAGAATATTATGTTGCTGTAGAGAGCGCGACCGTGAAAACTGTATACCTACACTCTGCTACATTTGCACTTGATTAAAACTGCACTAATTACTACAACTGTCAAAACTTCAATAATATTTTTAAACCGGTTTTGTTAGGGTTTGATGATATTTAATAAAATTAACTAATAATTCAAAATAACATTTTATATATTCAGTGCATTCAAATAATAAAATTTTATATATTCGGTGCAAATAATAAAATTTTACATACCCAGTGCTTCTGAATAATTTCCACACTCTTAAAAAAATTATGAAGCAATTTTAACAACTTTGATTTAGAATCCTTGAGGCTAAAAATTACTTTTAGAGTTATGTTTAAAGAAAACTTGTATATAAACATCATCTGGACACAAAGCTACCTTTTTAAAGTAAAACATTTCTAGTTTTCTAAGGAAACTTTGCGTTTCAAATATTTCTGTGTTAAAAAATACATTTATGTCTGATAGTAAATTAACCATTGAAAATGCACAAAATTCAGCTATAAATCTTGTTAAACTTTGTTTTACACAGTTATCTCTTTCTGTTGAGTGTATCATTCAATTAATGATCAAATACAGCATTGAATTTTATAGATCAACAAACCAACTTTTCGCTACTCAAACCTTTTTATGAAATTCAATGCAATGCATTTCAACCCATTGTAATTAAATGCTTTGCAATTAGCACTACAAATAAGAAATGACATTCTAGAGCACACTTCTATTATCCAGAGAGTTGCATTCTCTCAATAACAATTTGAATGGCAAACTAAGTTTTGTGTTTGCTGTATTTATGTTTTTCTAACAGTGATTTAAGAGACTATTTTGGTAAAATTTTTCAGTGAAGGAAATATCATATATGGCATGTTTTTTTCTAATATGGTTTCTACTCAGTGTGTCCAGGATATAAGTACCGGACACTGAGAATGAAAACCAATTTTGATATTTAAAAACTTGCCTTGGATGTGCCTCATGTATATGAAATATCCCCCAAATCCGTATTACCATTATTGGAGATGCGAACGTATCACATATCTTATGTCCAACATCTCAGCTTCCTGTAGAGCAAAATTTCAAACCACACCATGCCCACTTAGAGTGTCCTGTTTTGTTCTGTGTCATTGTAGCTGCATATTGTCTCTAAAACACCCCGCCCTGTTGGACTCAGCAGAGCGGGGCGAGGCTGGAC
This sequence comes from Tarsius wallacei, assembly GCA_963574415.1. Lineage (NCBI taxonomy): Eukaryota > Metazoa > Chordata > Mammalia > Primates > Tarsiidae > Tarsius > Tarsius wallacei. The sequence goes on along the minus strand of CAUYQG010064758.1, from coordinate 4,411 downwards.
ACCCTGCCCACTCCCCGCCATCTGACCTCTTCTCCCCATCGCCTGCAGGAAGAGTCGTGCAGACCACGCTCCTGGTGTTTAGTGCATGGGCGTAATTCTGCAAGATAACATCAGCCAGCCAGGGAGCGTTCCCCTCACCTGGAGGACGAATCTAGACATCCTGAATTCTGAGCACAGGAGGGCTCCGGGCTGGATGGGAGTTACCATCTCAGGCTTCTGAAACCGGGCCTCACCTGGGACAGGAGCAAGGCCACCACCCTCCATCCAAGGGCCGTGTCTGTGGAGATCTGAAGAGACGTCCCTGGCTTCTTGTCTCTTGGCGTACCTTTTGAGAATACGCCCCTTGTGCATGTTGCGGTCATGGTCTTCTCTGATGAGGCATGCACGTGAGCACCGCCAGCCCAGGCTGCTAAGATGCCGTTCCACAAGTGCCTCTCGTCGAGCACGTGCTCAGCAAGTGTGGGACAAATAAAAGAGTCATCAACAATTCTCTTGAAGACTGCTCTGAACTCCAAGTTCAACTAAGCTGTGTGGCAGCTTCTGTAGCTTTCAATGGGGTGCCCTCAAGGGGTTAGCAATGTATTTAAGAAGATGATTATAATACATGACACAAATGTGAATATGAGACAGCATGTAATTGAGTGCTAAATTGTGTGGAACATGGTCCGCACACTGTCAAAGTTGGAAGGAGACAAATTAGTGAAAGACGGTGTGGAGAGGGAATTGGGTGGTGTCTTTAAAACTCGGGCTTAGGTGGAACTGTCGGAGGAAGGAACTCCCAGCCCAGGCCTGGAGAGAGGAGGCAGACATTCATTCCTCCCACAGACAGACTGATCAAAGGACCGTTCTGTAGAAACTGCTGCTCAGCCCCCAGGGGAAACTCAGACACAAATCAAGGGCACCAAAAATGACTGTCAGGCACTGCCTGATCGCTCAGTGTAGACGTGCATTTATGTGATTCACAAATGTCACCCCTTTAGTTCCCACAAAGCCACCTGGAGTGGGTGCCTTGATTACCCCATTGTAGAGACAGGAAGTGAAGCATCAAGAGATTGAATGATTCCAGACTGTCCAGAGAGTAGACCATGGGGTGGCGAGTGAATCCACAACAACACGCAGGACCCACAGAGTAAGAGGTCAGGGGCAAGGGCGAAGGAGAGGCCAGGACTAGCTGGGCCTTTCAGAGCCTTCACGGACTTAAACAGCCTCGCAGGAAAGCAGGAAAGTCTATGGATGAGGTTGAAGACAGCAAAACGTTGAGAAAGTGATTAGAGCAAATATCCCTATAAAGAAAAAAGCATAATAAGATAATAATATGTAGTATATATAATAAGTCTACATAGTAAATACGTAATAAGGTATAAATTATACAATATTACTAGCATAATTATATATACAAAAATGTAATATATAATATCACAAGTCTATATGATGTGCATTATTATATCATTATAATGATATAAGATTATATCAAATATAATACAATATATGAATAACAGAACTACTTTACATAACATAGACTATATTGTTATATACTCATGCTAAACATGATATATAATCCAACAAGTCTATTGTAAAAACGATCCCTTGGCATTTAATGCTCTTCGAATGCCGACATTTATGCTCATTTGCTGCATAATTGCAAGTAATTCAACTTTGCATGTTAAGCGAGAAACCGGGAGATTACACATTCAATGGCGGTGCACAAGCATCCTCACTAGTGAATGGCAGGAGACCTTGAGGCCCCAACCCGAGGATGCTCTGTGCGCTCAGATCACAGCTTCGCCTTCTGAGGATCCCGCAGCCTGGAGGAGGCGGCCTTGTTGGGAATGCCAGGAGGTGGGGGATGCTGCGCCCTCCTGCGGGGGGGCCTGGCCAGGGCCTGACCAGCACGTGGGACACAAGCCTGGCCCCTGTTCCACGTGGGAACAAGCCCTTGGGGCCTCCATGCCGGGGTCTCCTGGGCTCGCCTGGTGGGGTTGCCAGACTTCTGCCCAATCCTCACCGTCTGGTCCTCACTGAGACCCAGGGTCTGCCTGTGACAGTCCCTCGGTGAATCCCCTGCACGAGGGTACCCCTCTCTGGTTTTGCTTCTAGGTAACCCAAGTTGAAACAAAAGGACCCTTAAGTAAATAAGATGGACTGCAGCCAACCAGCACAACACAGGTCACACAAGCAAGTTCACTTGCCACGGATGCCAAAGGTTCAGACAAAGGAGAGGGTCAATCTGTGATTTCTTTGACCAGAGCAATGACCAAAAGTGGGCTTTGGAATGTGCAAGGAATTAACTAAAAGAGGGAAAGATGAAAGCCAGTCCAGGCTCTTGGACACGACGTAAACACCCGAGTGTTACCCAAAGGCTCTCCAGCACCAGCTCCCAGCAGCCCGTCTCCTGACACGCCCTTGCGCTCTCCCTGGCAGCCAGGAGGACCCAGTCGACTCCCAGTTGAATCACCCTCTTGTTTTCTCAGTGCATTTGGACACACTCTGTCTGAAGCTCTAGCCCCAATTCAGACCACATGGATGATGTGTGTGCGCACGTGTGTGTGTGTGTGTGTGTGTGTGCACATGGACTTGAGCTTAACGTGTGTACTCTGACTTCCAAGAAGTCAATGGTCATCTCTACACAGAGGCTACCACTTTAAGGAAGAAAGGAAAGGGGGAGGGGAAAGGGGAGGGAAGGGTGGCTTGGTGAAGCCTGGTTGTGTTGTCCTGCGGGATCTGGACATCCTGCAGTGTGGGGTAGTCCCACAAAGGGAAGAACCAGCCGGAAAAACTGCCACAGGCCACCCCCGCTTCAAGAAATGGGGGGAGCTGTGAGACATGAGGGCAGCTCTCTAGGACCAAACGGCGTCTCTTAACAAAATAACACGTTAAAAATGAAAAATAGGAAGGTAGATTTTTTTAAAAGCAGTTAGAAGCCTGAATATTATTGTCTTTCTCTCTGAGAGTTCTTGCAATGTGCTCGTGAAGTCCGCGAGTGGGTGAAACGCTCCACCCCACCGCGCCAGACACAAGCGCGGTCGCGTCTCCATTGCTTGTTTGCAGCTGCCTGTCACTAAATGAGGACAAAGCCTTCCACTTGGCTTTGAGGCCGTGCATCTTATGCAACAGACAGATGAGGGAGTGATCACTGGAGACGTCTTCCGCGTGCCCCTCCAGGCCCTGTTCAGCCGCTCAAGGGGGCCATTAGGGATAATGAGAGCTAAACAAGCAGTTCTGAAATGGAATAGCGACGCGTTTCATTTGTTTCCAAACAGTTAAGCTGTTTTTTCCACTTTTTAGAAAGCTGTGGCTCATCATATTCCAACAATGACAAGTCATTTTTCAAGTTATAAATTCTGCCGCGCCCCCTCCCAGCCTCATAAGCGATTCTTGATGAAGTATGATAATCGCATCGCAGTTAGGCCTTTTGGTGGGAGTCAAATGCGATAGAACAATTTATCATAGATTTGTTCGTAAGAGATGCCCAATGCGTACGAACCAAGTGCTCCATTTTTCTTCACGTTATTGTGCTTTCATATTAGAGACTCGCCGTTCACAGCTAAGCGTATTTGGAAACAGCGCTGGTATAAAAGACAGCTTTTGTTATTTGAATGTGGAGTGTCTGCAACCTTTGAGCTATGGCCTATTATTAATTATGACCTCATTTTATAAACTCTAGGCTCAAGAATTTTTAGGCATATCTATCTACGTATCTAAATGTCTACGTAGCTATCATTTATCCACCTATTCACTTTTTACCTGTCTATCATCTATGTATCTATTATCTGTCTACCTGTCATTGATCATCTATCTACCCCTTCGATGTCTCCTCTATGTTTTCTCTCCCTGCTTAAATAATGGGAGTCAAGATATGACCCATTCTAAATCCCTATAAACAAAATAAACATTGCAATCATTACCCAGGAAGGATAGAACCCCAGTTTTCAACCTTATTTTGATTATGAAAACACACTTACAAAAGTACTGAAACATACAACACTACAGTGATAAGCAGATTTCTTTATGTCTCCTCCATGTGCTAGTGTGTTCATTGTGGTTTTGTCTGGAGACTAGCAACTAAAGACAGCTCTTGAGAGAAAGCTTGAAATATGTCCTGGTAGATCAAAATTTCGCCGTTATTTTTGAAAAGTTTCTCCTAGTGCTATTTATGGGGATCACATGTAGCCATCTGTACGACTTCCAGTCCAATCATCCCTACCTTACATTTCTGCCCAAAGTTGAAGTCTCTGAAACTAGACCTCTTTCAGAACATTCATCAAGGCCAGGCTCGGTGGCTCAGCCTGTAATCCCACGCTTTGGGAGGCTGAGGTGAGTGGATTGCCTGAGCCCACGGGTTTGAGACCCGCCTGGGCAACTTGGCGAGACCTCATCTCTACAATAAATCAAAAAAATTAGCCGGGTGTGG